>JAOWBR010192952.1:0-10015 GCA_028571145.1 Dionaea muscipula
CGCGGCCGCCTTCGGGGTCAGGGAGAAGTATGGAGGAGCGCCGAGGAGGGATCGGAACCTTTCCGCCTCCCGGAGATTGGCTAGTGGAGCCCTTCCCTTTGTCACGAGATGAGTTATGGGGCCGCGAAGCTTGAGGCTGTTCCTGGTACCCACAGCCGCCGCGACAACCTTGGGATCCACGGTCCTCTCGGCCATCTTGACGGCTACCCTTAGAACGGCCGCCGCCTGTTTGATCAGCAAAGAATCTGGTGGGGAGTGCAAAGCGATTGTTTCTCCTCGACATATCTGCACACAATAAGGAACACCGGTATTAGAAAGCCATCTGTCCAAGGCTAAAACATATGAGGTGCGACAAGTACCCGGTAAAGATCCTAGAGCTACCCCCGTCCTACCTAAATCCTTGGGGTTGGTGTCCCGTGGCACGCAGTATAGGCCTGGGCCGGTACTTATTGAACGGCCATCCTCATCATATTCTTCGGAGGAGTAACTCTCCTCCGAAGGTGACAACTCCTTGCCTTTTTCTGCCCATTCCAGTCCGAAATCTAGCCCAACCTCCTTCAACAGTTCGAAGGAAAGCGATAAGATAACACTCCACAACTGCTCTGAGTCGGCGTGAGATTTTAGTAAGAGTATAAGTTCTTGCTCAGGAGCAGAAAATGCCTTAAGTTTGGGCATTTTCGGTACTTTGGGTGCCGTCGTGTGCCATGGGGTGTTGACAGGAGGCACGAGGGGGCCATATGCCCAGCACCAGTGTCGCTGCCGGTCGGGCACTTTGTTTGGCAGCCCATCAATAATCTTCTTATCGTTACGGTGACGGAGGGAGTGGATCGCGAAGCCACCTTCTATGGATATTTGAGTAGTAAAAAAGAAAAATAATACTCCCGCTGTAGGATTCCTCCCCATCCTGCGACATTCAATATTGAAGGTACAAATCGTTCCCCAGGCGTTGGGGATAAATTGAGATGGAGAGGCCCCAAGGGTGTCGCAGACGTCTTGATAGAATTGACACAGGGGAAGGCGTAACCCAAAGTCGAAGCTATGTTGAAACTGGGCAAAACCCTTCAAGTTGCCACTCCGGCAGTTATATGGGCGTTAAAAGGATTGAGGCGTCCGACAACGGAAGCTCTGGTGACCAGAGGCTAGCATGAGGTCCTCACATGACTGGTTCGAGATTACTGACTCAAAGCGCCTTTCTACGGGAATAGCGGGTTGAGAAAGGTCGTCGCCTTCTGGCTCTTCGACAACCGAAGGGATGTCCATCGACTTGTAGGTAGTGCACCCACTGGTGCCCGAGATGTCAGGTTGTCGATATCGTTGGGAGCTTCGCGACATCTTGACCTTCACTCTCATAGGAGGCATAGGAGCCTCTAGAGCAGATACGAGGCTCGAAAAGGACTGGCGGTCCATTTCGTTCCTGGCATAAGGAGGAGGCTCCACGGGATCTTATGTGGTATCTGGCACTCTTGAGAGTGAGGGAGTACTTCGGAGAAGGCGACTAAGCCGGCGACCGATTCCCTCTCGGGATGAGTTTGACATGATGGATGGTAACTAACGCCTAAATCGAAGAATGACTTGGGAATACCTTCAGCGCGTTGGGATTGGCTTCGAGCTCGTTCTCCTCGTGAGGCAGCGGGCTCGTGAAGTAACAAACTTCTTTAGGCACTGGACTTCTTGAAGCACTAGGGAGCTCTGGGTAAAACCCTTCGCAAATGTGAGAAAGAAATGAAACCCTTGGCCTCCTATTTATAGGAAAACTAGGGGGCCCACCAAAATATCGTGCACTCTTCCTTACGCAGATAGCTTATCCGATGGGTGATACCCGGTGTGTCTCCAAAGGCAGGAAACAGATAACTTGTCAGACAGAAAAATCCCGGAGTACTCCCGAAGGAGTCGGGTAAATCCCAAAGTGTGCCCAAAGCGTCCCGAGTAAATCTCGGAGTGATCCCGAAGGCATAAAAAATATTTAACCCCCTTCCCTTTAATTCTTGTGAATCAAGTAAAGGGGCTCGGGGGTAAATGTTATACACCGAAAATTACTCGACACGTGGATAAGTGGTACTGTGCCACGTAGATAGGTGGGGACCCACCGACCGGCACGTGGACGTTTGACATGGGCGAACACGGGACCCGCATTTTACGGAACGACGACTCGAGGCCGAACTCCTCCGGCCACGCATGCATGGCCATGCATGATCTCCGTGCATGGGGAGGAGCTCGGCCAGCTTGGATGTAGCCATGGAGGCACGACCAACAACTTCATGCAAGCTGGTTGGCGGCCGAATGATGCTCCATGCGAGCAGTTGCAAGGCACACAACACCCACGCGACCACCTTCCTCGCGAGCTGTGAAGCTTGGGCGAGCAGTGGGCATCGACGGCCAGTGGAGCTTCTCCTCGGGCGAGCAGTGGAACTTCTCCTCGGGTGAGCAGCGGATGGCTCCATCTCCGGCGAGCAGTGAGCTCGATGGGTGGCGAGCAGTGAGTCTTCACGCGAACCTCCTTCCATGGCAGGCAGCGGTTCCCGACGAGCAGCCGTGGCCAGCTATCAACCGACTCTTCTTCTCCAGCGAGTAGCTGTGGCCAGCGAGCAGCCGACTCTTCTTCTCCAGCGAGCAACCGAGCAGTGGTTACCTCCTTCACTTAGCAACGAGCAACATGAAGAGGAGCACTGCACTCCATTAGGGAGCAGCAGGTGTGTGCATGGCGGGCAGCGAGCTCATGCACGGCGAGCTCCCTCCCTCCGCGCAAGCGACATGAGTTGTGATCATCCCTCCTCTGCGCGAGCAGCAGAGGTACGACCGGTGGAGCCTCCGCGGACGGTAATTTTCCGTGGCCGAGTTTACGTATCCCCGGCCGGTCTCAGCCTTTCCGGCCTCCGGTGGGCTCGGTCCGAGTGACGAGTGGGCTTAAGCCCGATCGTAAATTCCTGTAAACGCCCCTGGTTCTAGAATATTCTTGAGCAAGGTTCGGGGGCCGTACGGACATTATACATAGGACTACTTCCACCTCTATAAATAGAGGCCCTCGTACTCTCATTCAAGTACGCTTGACTACTCCGAAAACTCTCTCTGCTCTAGCTCTCTGCTTTCCAACTTGAAGCGAGTTTGACTTGAGCGTCGGAGGGGTTTTCCTGAGGCACACACCTCGGGACCCTCTAACGTAGAGTTTGTGACGTGTGCAGTTGGTGGACAGGTGGCAGACACGTGACAGACATCTCTTATCCACGTCATTGGAGTCGTCTAGAAGCGATAACATTAATATAGTAAAAAAATTAAAAAAATTTGAATAATTTTTATTAAAAATTTAGCACTTATAAAAATATTTATAATTAGTATTAATTAATATATAATTTTAAGTTATTAGATAGAAAAGGATAAAATTTAAATGGTTGTGTTGTGTTGTGTGATGTTTATAATTTATAGGTTTGTGGTATGATGTTTATAGAAAAGTTGTGTACTGTATTATAGATTTTACAGATAATGACCTAGTACTAGTTGTGTAAAAATGGAGGACTAGCTAGGGTAGATATATAGTAGCATATATATGGCTCTAGTTTAAGTTGGCTCAGATGCCAAATTATATCGGGTCTCACTGATAAATATATACCGTACGTGTTGAAATTGTCAACAAATGGACGACGAAGGACGGTAATTCAACAGAATTAGAATTTTCAGTTGATTTTTCCAAAGGGTATGTCTATATATTGTCTTTTTATCTTACTTTTTTTCCTTTTTTTGAGAGGGATATATTGTGTTGGTGTTTTATAGAACGTTGAGTGATTCAAAATGATTTCGACCAGCTTCATCATATAGACAAGTCCGACGAACACTCTAATCGATCGATCATTTTCTTATCTGCATTTTTTCCTTTTAGATGATGTTGAAAAAACATCTGCAGATATCCCGAATAGAATATAATTTTACTTCAATTATATGCAAAAGGTAAGATCGTTAATTTTTTTCTTCTAACCTAATCTTTTCCTTTTTGTTGATCATGAAAGCTCTAGACGTGATCATTTTCGGGTTCGAGCCACGGATCGGGTTTCTAAATCTCAAACTCACCCAAAAAACTACCATGGGCTACACGTCGAGGAGGGCTGTTGACTTGATTATTGTGATGATTTACAAACAATATTAAATGTGTATGATGATGAGATTATGCATCTTGAATGACTATCATGATTGTTAGAGATCAATCGAACCAACAGGAAGTTGTGTGTGATTGAACAACAGTATTCAAATATTTCATGCTGTATGTCGGTTGTTGAGTCATATGAAACAGGGTGCGAAACAGGTGTTGCTCTATGGATGAATGTTTTACATGAGATGTCCAAGATTTGATCAAATGGGTAATATGGTTTTTTCAATTACGTTTTAAACTAATTACGTGAATCACATATTTTTATAAATGAATTAACTTAATTTAAGTTGATTTATTTTAAATATGGGTTTTCACTTAAACTTGTTTTAACTTAAATGGAAAAATATATTTCTAAAGATTTTATCCTGTGATATCAAAACCGATGTTTATCTTCTTGGATCTTTTCATTGCTCAAATAAAGAAAAGGAAGATAAACATCAGGATGATCTTTACCCCATGTATTTGTCGTTGGCTAAAAATAGCAAAGGAGGTAAAACAATTTGCCCACTAAAATCGGAGAAGATCGTTATTTCTCCATCAGCTCCATGCAAAAGCTGATCTTCTACCAACAAACCATGAGCACAACAGGAGAATGTGTGAAATTTCTTGCGCCAGAATTTCTACCCATGACCCTCTCCATGATGATCAAGTGGCGGGTGATTTTCATATCTCCCTCCAAGTATAAAAGGTCTTCCATGGAGGGAATTCAAGGTGTGCCTTCAAGTGAGAAAGATCAATAAGTAAGAAGTGATTATTAATTCATATTGAGTGTTGATCCACGCATCATTACTGCTGAGAATAAGGCAACGAGTTCCTAGAGTTTATCGAAGAAGAAGAGGAAGAAGAAAGTGGTTGCAAAATGAAGAAGCAGTTGAAGTGTTCCTACCCCTGTTCCATCTACAGACTGTTTGGTAAAATTTATATTATTAGCTTATATAGAAGTATTGCGTAAGGTATCTTATTTACTGAATTTGTTACTGAGTTTAGCTTCATTCTGGAAGTAGAGTGAAAGGGAGCAACAGGCGGAGTAGCTTGTTGGGGTTAGGCTTGAGTTGAGCCTAAAGATTAGGGGTTACGACCTTGTGAAGTGTAATCCGTGTGAGGTTAGGGGTTATGACCTTGTGAAGTGTAATCCAAAGAGGGTTAGGGGTTACGACCTTGTGAATGTGTAATCCAAGTTCGACTCGAGTATAATAGATTGAGTTTAAATCCTATGGAGGAGTAGGTCGTGGTTTTTTCCTCTCATTGAACTAGAGAGGTTTCCACATAAAAATCCTTGTGTGATCATTTTATTTTCGCATTTTAGTTTTCATAAGGAATTCTGTCACGTACAAGGAACACGATCTGGAACGTTGTTCCACTTGCATGCTTAACTGACTGAATTACTCTGACTTGGAACGCAATTTGGAATGTCGTTCCTGTCTGTTTCAAAGTTACTGTTTTAAATTCTGAAAATTGCATTTAAATTTTTATAAGCTAAATTCACCCCCCCCCTCTTGAGCTAATTGTTACACTCATCTAGAATTAACAAGTGGTATCAGAGCGATTACTCCTATTTTACTGGTTAACCCCTTTTTAGAGAGATCTTGAAAAGATGAGTGCACCTGCAGGTGTTCGTGAAGGTCAATCAAGCACACACCCTCCCAACTTCAACGGGCAACACTATAGTTGGTGACAAAATAGCATAGAGATATACATACAAGCTGAGGGTTATCAGCTTTGACAAATTGTAGAGGATGGACCTCTAACAATTGAAGGTGTGGACAAGGATGGTAAGAAAGCTGAAAAAAGAAAGAAGGCTAGCAAGAGCAAACCTGAGTATACCAACGAGGATCTGAAGAAGCTGGAAAAAAACGCTAAAGCAATCAAGCTTCTTTACTGCGCCCTCGGTCCCGATGAGTACAACAGGATCTCGGGTAAGATCACTTCAAAGGAAATATGGGATAGCTTGAAGGTCGCCCATGAAGGAACCAACTAGGTAAAACAATCAAGGGTTGATCTTATGGTAAGACAATTCGAACTCTTTTCAATGACTGAAGAAGAATCTGTTCAATGCATCTATACCCGATTCACTAACATTGTAAATGAGTTCAAATATTTAGATAAATTGTATACCACAAAAGATCTTGTGAGGAAGATCTTGATATGCATGCCAGATGCATGGATGTCTAAGATTACGGCTATCCAAGAAGCCAAGGACCTGAGGACCTTGCCACTTGAAAAATTGATCGGCAACCTTACAACACATGAGCCGATGTTGAACTCCCACAATAAAGATACATCCAGGAAAGACAATGGCCTTGTGTTGAAGACAAGTGCTGCAGCTGAAGATGAAAGTGTAGTATAATAACCTTCATGGCGACATCATAGAATAACCAAGGCTCAGTGGCGGCACTATCCCATTTATACTGAAGCGAGAGTCTCTCAAGACCCAATGGTGACAGCAGTATATGGTGGTGGCGGTTACGCATTCTGAGCAAACCACGATGATTTTTCGGCGCCCTGGTACATCAATTGTCTTCTTACATCCTTTTGATCATATCCAAGCCTTAACTTCGTTTACTGGAGCTTAAGTTTGGAAGATACTTGTAACCGGCGCCATGGCGTTAACTGGCCAATCATCGCCACAGTTGTCCAGTTGAGTCTGACGCCCCGCCTTCCCTTGGGTCAACGCCACGGGTATGCCCAACGCCATCAGCCTATCTCCTTCCACGTGTTGAGCTGGATTCTGTTGAGCTAATTGGAGAGAGGGTGTCAGAATAGTATAACTGAATTTGGATTATTCCTGATCCTCTCTTGACACTTGACAATCTTATGAATTATTGTAATTTTCTTCTATTACCGAAATTCAGCCTATATAAGGCTTGAGACTTGTAAATGTGGAAATCATCGATGAATTGAATTGTGGTTTAACCTAAGTCTGATTTCTCCCTTTGTCTATCTCCTCCCTTTGTCAACTCCCTTTCCCTTAATTTCTTTTCACTTCTCCCAACTCCATCCTCATCTCCCCTTCGTCTGGAATTCCCAATCTCCTTCTCTTCTTCCTCAATCTCAACTCTGTCAATCTCATCTCCCATTCACCAGAGCTTTTAGCTCATATCGGTTACTGTTTCATTGCATTATACTACACTGTTATCAGAGCTTAGTTCTCTCGTCCGTACAACAATGGTGGAGACACGAACTAAACCCAAGGGACACTCAGATGATGTTTGTTGACCCTAAGTGTTTTGATGAATGACAACCCTTGATATTTAATGATAGATGTACACTTGTGAGCAAAGTGCAGAAATGATGTGAAGATGGAGAACCTTTGCAATGATCATGGATTGGAGTCCTTGAAAGGTTAAAGTAGATGAAGTATGCAGAATACATGGTGGGTAAAAGTTGCTGCACAGAGAAATATCAAGATGTTGCTATGCATGGATGACAAGTCTACAGACCACGAGTTTCATTGGCATGCAGGATAGTCATGGTTTAAGATGGCTAAAGCTACAAGTTGGAATAGCATGTTGTGAACAAGGGTTGAACTAGTTGGAATCCTTGAAGATTTGGAATAGCTACAGCATCAAGACAATGCATATTGGATTGAGCAGAATTGTCACATTGATGTGCATGGGAATTCATGTTTGGCATTCACAAGATGTAGCCATATGCAAGGAAAATCATGAAGTTGGATAAACATGCAAAGTGAACATGAGCTGGAACACTTAGAGCCCTTGAAAGTTTTGGAGAGGTTGTTACATCTGGATATCTCGAAGAAGAAGGCTATTGAGCAGAGCTGTCACATTGTTGCACAAGACCGTGTCCATGAACTGAAGCTACATGTAAGGTATGTGAAACATTTGTTAAAGAATCGATCCTTGTATGCTTTGGTCTCAACTGCAACTGCACACACGTAGATTTTTGAAAAATCGATTTTGAGTGATTTAATCCATTCTGAAAATGTTATTTTGTGAAAAATGATTTTTCAAATTAGCCCAAGAAATCCAGAACGTTGATTTGGGAAAGAATTTTAAGAAGCTTTAGTTTGGTTGAAATATTTTAAATCTGGAAATATTTTGAAAAAAAAAGGGAAAACAATTCATTTAAAGGTTTCCTTAAGTGATTGTCTGATTGCTTTCCCATGAGTGAGTTAATTTTAAATGCTTGCCCATTTTAAGAGATTTTTGAATTGATTGAAGTGTCTCAAATCTGGGAATGATTTTGAAAGTAAAGGCAACACAAGGGAGACTTTCCATAAAGGTTTACCTGATTCTTATTCATGTGGCTTGATTATAATCCATACCAAATTTGCCTTGAAAAATGAATTGATTGGTATTCTGAAATCCTTCAACTTTTGGAAAGTTATTGTTTTAAATACTTTGAAACCAAGAGTTGGAAAATGGTGCGAAACACACTGAAAAAAAGGGTTGATTGTTTTCCTCTTGCACACGAGCACCATTGAAACCACGAGATTACAGGTTTGATCTTCTTGGTTAAGTTTATCGCATGCTTGCTTCACATTGATATGTTTGTAATAGATATTTGCTGTAGAAGCAGCTAGATGGTGATTAAAATGATTATAGTTTATCAACTTGCTTGAGTTTGTGGGTGACCTAGAGAACTAGAGGTCATCGAGTTGTGTGAAGTTGATCCATAGTATTTGGGATTAACTTGAGTGACCTAAAACCATAGAGGTCGGTGAGCAAGTTGATAATCTAGAGTCATGGAGATTATTGTTTGGATTTTTTTTACATAGGTTGTAAATCAAATATCAAGGAGCAATAAAAGAAGTTTGCACAAATCTCACACGAGAGTGTGAGGATCGGATATACGCTATCCTATTCAAGTTGAGAGGATATACGAACCAGTATAAACAACTGAGCATTTAATTTTCCGTTGCTATTGATTATTGCTCGTTGTTTGCTTGTACTATATGTTGTTTTCAATCTTGTGCTCAAGAAAATCGATTCTTACATATTGACGAACTTACTGGAACAGCTATATTGAATTGATCGGAATTAAAAGTTGAAAATTCTTACTAATACGGGAACACCCAATTCACCCCCTCTTATGTGTTCATTGCTACACTAACACACTTACACATACCCACTCCCAAACATTCCACACACAATCGCACGGACAACAATCTAACTGCTAGCCCGAAACCATGCCTACCGGCCAGCAATGTGGACGGCATCTCCTTGTCGCCCGGTAACCTGCGTCGCCTAGGACGCACGCCGACTCCGTTGGCGGCACTACCCAAATCGTCCAGCAACATCAGTCATGAACATCACAACCGCCCCCCCCCCCACACCAGCCACATACTACTCTTGCACATCACCCAAATTCAACAAAACAAGTAGAATCGAAAGAAATCGAAGGAAAGAGATGAGTTCCAAGGCTTACCAGTGCCTATTAAATGCGTTCTCGTCGAGTATCGTGGCCTGCTGTCACTCCCGAAGTCGCCTGCGACCTGATACACCGTCGCCCGTCGTCTCAGGCCGAACCACGCTGCTGCTTCCCTGCCGGTCGCCTCGATGCTTGCTACTACTCTGGTTCTCCTCCGCGGCTGCGCTCGGTTGCGAATTGGAATGGGAGAAGAAGAAGATGGCGGAGGAGTTGCACGGCACAGAGAGAGTGTGTGATACAATGATTACTTTACACAATTTTTTTTGACTGACCCTAAACGCAGTACCTTTATTTACTAAACATAGCATTTTTTAAAAAAAAATTTCAATTTTGTCCCTGATCTTTTAAAATAAATAGAAGATTGACATTGCCTTAAAAAATATTTTATTTGTTCACGTTCTCAAGCTCAATAAATTCCACTTCCCTTATTTTCTTCTAGAGAGATTATTCGACGCTGCTTTCTCAGATCGGAGTGCATTCGACTTA
>JAOWBR010192963.1:0-10015 GCA_028571145.1 Dionaea muscipula
ACCCAAGAGTTTAAATAGGACCTTACAGACACAATTCTTCATGAACAGACACACTACTTGCTTATATACATAATGTTCCACAAATAGTCATAACTTAAAACTAAAACAAAAAATAGACTAAAATGCATCAAACTGCATCACACCCGACCCAATTAGCAACAGAGTAAGCACGAAGTGAGAGCTAGTCGGAAGGATGAATATGAAGTCCTAGCGTAAGAGTGCCCTTGATGTAGCAAAAAATATGCTTGACAGCATCAAGGTGAGCTTGGGTAGGCTTGTGCATGAATTGGCATACATGACTGACAGCAAAGGCAATGTCAGGCGACTCAGGCCACTGAGAGTTAAGTACTACAAGGAGCCAACCATTTGACGATATAAAGTAGGATGAGGAAGAATAGGGGAATCAAAGCCGGAGAGTTGGAGACCAGCAGCAAGAGGAGTGCGAACTGGTTTACAACCAGCAAGAGCAAAGCGATCGAGAAGTTGCAAGGCATACCAGCTTTGAGATAACGTGAGACTTGAAGGGGATCAATGAACCTCAAGACCAAGAAACATGTGAAGGGGCCCTAAGTCCTTCATATCAAAACCAGTGGACAGCCGAGCAATAAGCTGCTGAAGAAAGTCAAGAGAGTTCCGTGTGAGTATCAGATCATCCACATAAAGCAACAGAAATAGGGTATGGCCCCGTTCGCTTGATAAAGAAAGATGGATCATAAGGACATCCAGTGAAGCCAAGCTGGAGAAAGAAGGTGGTAAACTTATGAAACCAGACTCGTGGTGCTTGCTTCAATCCATAGAGCGCCATATGAAAGCGACAAGACATGAGTAAGGAGAGAGGCATTAACAAAACCAGCCGACTGTTTAAGCTAGACAGTCTCTCGGAGATCACTATGTAAAAAGACATTTTTGACATCCAGTTGCCTCAGGGGCCACCGTAGAGAAACCGCGATAGAGAGAATAAGACGAATAATCCCATGTTTGACAACAGGACTGAAAGTTTCGTTATAGTCAAAATCGGGCCGTTAATTGTAGCCCTGTGCTACAAGGCCAGCTTTGTAGCGATCCACGGTACCATTAGCGCAAAGCTGGACACGATAGACCAATTTACTACCAATAACATTCATGAAGGGATGATGGGGCACCAGAGACCAAGTATTGTTCCGAAGCAGAACCTGGTATTCATCATTCATAGCACCGACCCAATGGGGATTAGAGGCCGCCTCTTTGTAAGACCGGGCCTCCGAGGGAAGAGAAGTAGCTACAAGTGCCCGAGGAAGAGGGTGACGGGTGGCATAGAGAACTCGAGGGCGGCGAGTGTCGTCCTAACTCTAGGTAACCATAGGATGAATGGAAAGAGAAACAGGAGGAGGAGGTACCTCAGGCACAACGGGGCTGGCAGCAGGTGGAACAGAAGGAGGCGCATTATCAAAAGGGAGAGCAGCAAAGGTAAGGTCAATAACAACACTAGCAGTTGGAAGTGAGGAATGCAGCTCTGGTCGAGGCCGACAATGATAAACAATGGGGGATCGGTCGGGTGGCTAAGATGGACTGCGAGGTGATGTGGGGAACTGAATGTCAGAGCAAATTGATGGTGTAGGCGGTAGAGGCGGCAAGAGGGAGCCATGGTGTAGAGCCGAGGGAAGCTGGTTGATGGTGAACGACGAGTTTGCCAACAGTGAGATAGTAGTGGAGGGTTGCAGAAGAAAGGAATCTTCAACAAAAGAGACATGTCTCAATATATAAACACGCCTAGTGGCAGGGTCAAGACATCGATATCCTTTATGACTGCCAGAATACCCAAAGAAGATACATTACTTACTTTTGAAGTCCAATTTATTGCGGCCAAGGGGCTGCATATAGGGGTAGCAAATGCAACCAAAGACCCGAAGACCAGAAAAATCGGGAGGTGCACCAAGAAGAATAGTATAAGGAATACGACATGCTAGAGACTGCGAAGGCAGTCTGTTGATGAGATAAATCACCATTGAGAAGGCATAAGATCAATATTCCTAAGGGAGACGGAAGTGGGCTAATAAGGTGAGGCCCGTCTCGACAATATGTCGATGCTTGCGCTTAGCTAAACCATTCTGTTCAGGGGAGCCTGTGCAAGACATAAGATGGGAAATAAGGGCACTTTTGAAAAAGGATTGCAAGGCCCCACAAATATACTCCCCACCGCCATCAGTTTGTATAATCTTGACAACATTATATTGGCGACGAATAAAATTAATGAAAGCAATAAAAATTCCCGAGACTTCAGATTTGAACCGCAAGGGAGATAGCCAAGTAAACCGAAAATATTCATCAATAATACTCAAATAATATCGGTAGCCATCAATGGAAACAAGTGGGAAAGACCCCCAAACATCACTATGCAAAATATTAAACGCAACAGTGGAATAAGATGTGCGACGACTAAAAGGAAGCTTAGAAGCTTTGCTCAATTTACAACTGTCACGAGAATGCTTATTTAAAGAAGCCGACAACTTGAGTGAAGGCGCCAAAAGATGAAAGGCATGAGACGAGGGATGCCCCAAACGAGCATGCTAAAGATCCCCATCCGCTTTATGGTGCCGCAAGCAAATGGAAGTGGGAGAAGCGCCACGTGGCGACCCCAGACGATAGAGAGCACCGTCTTTAGGACCGGATGGAAGAGTTTTCCCGCTCTGTAAGTCCTTGACAAGAAAACCCCAAGGATAAAATATGAAGCAACAATCATGGTCTTCAGTGAATTTAGATACACAAAGCAAGTTTTTCTGAATTTGAGGCACGATAAGAACCTTTTCCATAATTAAAGAAGGAGAATACGAATAGTGCCCATGGATGCAATAGGAAGACCACATCCATTTCCAACAATAATAGAATCAGAACTGTTATAAGGTAGCGTACCTTCTGCTAGAGAAGGATCAGGAGTCATATGATGGGAAGCCCCTGTGTCAGGACACCACGAAGAGTCCTGAAGAGCAGTAAAGGCTTGGGTAGTAGTGGCAGCAGAAGCAGGGGCCTCAGAGGCATTGGCTTTGTGATTAGGATACCCACATTTATAGCAATAAACAGAGTTAGGATCCTCAGTTATAGGAGCAGCCCGACTCTGGTTTTTGCCACGAGAAGGTGGACCGCCTCGCCGATTGGAGGAGGAGCCACGACCAGATCCTCGACCAGACGAAGAAACACCACATGGAGAGCGCTGATCAGCGGCGGTAACAAAGGCAATACTAGAGAGGGAAGTCGACTGGTGACCTTTTAACCGTTGTTCAAAGTCAACAAGAGTTGTGGCCACGGAATCCAAGGAAGGAAGAGGGATGGCAAGCTGTATAGCGTCAACCACCGAGTCGAACTCAATCGGTAATCCAGCGAGGAGAAAGAAGATCAGATCTGTGTCAGAGATAGGGTAGTCGGCGAGAGCCAAGGTGCGAGATAGGGCTCGGGCATGGTGGATGTAAGGGGTCATAGACATGGCACCTTTGGTAAGAGAATGAAGCTCTCGCTTGACTACTTGAACACGAGAACGACTCACGGTTCCATAAATCACCTCGAGGGTCTCCAGATCTTGCGAGCGGAAGTGAAGTGGACCACTTGGAGAAGAACATCATCTGAAGGAGAAGAGGCAATCCATGCCAATATCATTTGATCAAGCCGAAGCCAGCCGAGACTTTGGCATCTTCATTGTTGTCGGGTGGTTGGGAAAGAGTACCATCAACCAATCCAAGAAGGCTATGATAATGAAGAACGGGCATCACTTGCATTTTCCATATGATGTAATTATTTGTGGCTAATTTTGAGGATATTTCCTGGCTAATAGATTTAACAGTTGGGAGTGATGAATTTGGAGGAAGGGGTGATTCCAGTGGTGTGGTTTGGGTGGAGGTGTTGGTTTCGGATGATATTGACATGGAGGGAAGAAGGAAATGGAGCTTGAAGAAGACAATATTAAAGAAGGGAATCGGCCTCTTATCTCTGATACCATATGAAGGAAATTGAACTACCTTGCTTTGTATTAATGATATGAATGTACATTTATAGAGGTACAAGATCTGTCACTCAAATTCAAAGGAGCAATACAGGGAAAGTGCTAAATATGGATAGTTATACAAGTGAAAATATCAACTTGATTTTATGTCCTTATCTTCAATTGATTTTGTGTTGATTTCCTTTTGCAGATTCGACGGCTCTGGCAGATCTGTCGTGGAGATTGCACTCATACCTCAGTGCACAAGCGCTCCCCAGTTAGTGCAAGGGTAGGGGAGGGTTTCCATAAGTTGATGCAGCCTTATCCTTGCATTTTTCATAAAGTGATTATTTCCATGCCTCAAAGCCGCAACCAATAGGTCACCAGTGAAGCAACTTACTACTACGCCAAGGCTCACCCTCCGGATGGTGGAAAAAAAAAAAAAGGAAAAAAATCACTATCCAGATGCACTGACATGGTTCCATGTTTAGCATGTGAACCTACCTCAACGAATAGTAAAAAAAGGTTAGGAAATGCTTGCACTTTCCCACACCAAAATATAAATAATAACAGAGAAGCAACCCTAAACCAAACAGAAAAAGGTGGGTGGTCTCTCAGCCATTCACAATTGTAAACAAAGGAACATCAAAAGTACAAGTTTTTTTGTAGATGCACAACAATGATTTTATGTCTCGGTATCCTTCCTCATATGAATGCCCTTTGCACTTAAACTAGTGTATACTGTGCATAGGCTGCATTCCCACCATGTGCAGAAATGATTATCACTAAATGGGGGTACAACTAGAATCTAACCGGTGACTGCAGCTCTAATACTATTTTGAGGAATCAACTCAACCAAAAGCACAACTTTGTAGAAAAACACATATCAAAAGGCTTTATATCTTGAGAGTAACAACTAAGAAGAACTGCTGAATTGCGTTAAAGGCAAGCTTGCAACACAATGCCAATTTTGAGTGAAATTCTTGACAAAATGTATTTTAAAACTTGAAATTGCCCATTCTTCTTGCTTAACATACCTCAATTTCACTTCATAAATTCAGGATAAGTCAAATTCCAACAATAGGTAGAACTTAGGCAGATGCTCTAGAAGATGCAGAGAATCACTTCAAAATTTATACTGCTCCATTGGTCATTAATTTATGCTGTTAGAGGTAACTAAAAGATGCACATTAAAAAAACAAACAAAAGAAATTCACTGTGAGAAACTATTATTAGGAAGGACATCAATGTTTTCTGGAAGTAGTGTAAAGTATCTTAGCTAATCTTTTCAACTGGTATTTCATTATACTTCAAATACATATAAAAAAACAGCTTTATCATGGTGCTATTTCTTAAAAGCTAGTGGTTAATAGTTCCTAGTAAGCATCTAAGTTGGAAGTTTGTTTCACATGCTGTTAGAGGTAACTAAAAGATGCACATTAAAAAAAGAAACAAAAGAAATTCACTGTGAGAAACTATTATTAGGAAGGACATCAATGTTTTATGGAAGAAGTGTAAAGTATCTTAGCTAATCTTTTCAACTGGTATTTCATTATACTTCAAATACAGATAAAAAAAAACAGCTTTATCATGGTGCTATTTCTTAAAAGCTAGTGGTTAATAGTTCCTAGTATGCATCTAAGTTGGAAGTTTGTTTCACTTAAAATGATATAATCAAACAGTTTCTCATGGCGGCCTCTTACAACATAGCTCATACTTATAGAGACAAAAATGCTACTCGGAAAGCAGGATTCCACATGGTTTTATGATTCTTAACTTGCTATACTTCTTGGCATCTACCACTAGATAATTAGAACTCTTGGGTTACGTAATATTAACTTAACACTTCATCTAAAACGCGCTATAATCAAAGAGAACCACGAGGAACCTGGTCAAGATTGGTCATCATCATCATTTTTACAATCACTTCGCACTAGCTGAGGTCAGTCACGCGTATCCGCAGGACATACGTGCACAAGATCCCATAAATATAGTGCATTGACTGTCGGCTACCTAACACGCATATAGTGTGTTGGTGGTCAAGATTGGCTTTCGACAAATATAATGAATTGGTGGTTAAGATTGGTACGACTAGCAAAAGCTACGATGACCAACAAGCAGAACTAATCAAGTCAAGATACAACAGCTCAATATTCCCTTGTAAGTCCTTATTTTCAGCGCCTCATAGTTCTCAGACCTAAGAATATTAGCACCTATTATATTTTCAGTTCACTCCTCCTGGAATCTGTACAGTTTCAGCATGCAGATGGCCTCTAAAGATTTCAGCAGCTCTACAATTTTCCAACTTAAGAAATTTAAGACTCCATAGAGCCATATCACAATTGTTAGATGACTGATCTAAGGTTTAAAGTGTATACTAGAAGTCCAACAATAAAGATATATAAGTACATGGTTTTTCCGTTTTATCTTTTAAGGCAGACACAAACAACATTAGCTTACATAACCTTCTTGCTTGGATGTCAATTACTCATGATCCAGAAGCAATTCAAAGAAAGTTGAGGGGATGACTCAAAAAACAAAGACGATAAAATTCCAGAGAACAAAAATTTTAGTCATTACCAAATTCAGAAAACAACCAGCACTAGGGTACAAAGATGTCATAATCAATTCCAGTTCCCAATAAAGTTGTATGCTGAATCACAGAAATCATTATCCTATGCCTATTTACAAAGTTGCAACTATAGCTACAAGATTATGCAGTTTCACAAAATACAATTACAAACAAATGTGGCAAGCAAAGAACTAAAATCAACATGAGTCCACTCTCAACTGAATCCAAGAACAACAATAACAACAACATGACCACTTTTCACTGAGTGGGTTCGACCACACGTATCCATAGGATACATGCACTTGAGATCCGATAATTTTAGTGCACTGGCTGTCGGCTACCTAACACGCACTGCTCTATCCTAATCAGAAGATTAGATTTTAGCTAAATACAAAAAAAAAAAAAAAAAAAAAGTATACTGTTAGGAACCAATTTTACCAAGAAGTCAACTTTGTGATAGAAGACGTATAAATTATATTTATCTTAACACGCTCCCTTATATAAATATCTCTTTTGGGCTTGAAACGTGGACTGTGCACTGATCCACCTAATACCAAGTGCTAAATAAATGAGGGTCGCACTCGCAGGATCCAAACTCGCGACCTTTAATCACGCCTGCTCTGATACCATGTTAGGAACCAACTCTACCAAAAGATCAACCTTGTGATAGAAGACCCATGAATTATATTTATCTTAACATATACGACAATAGCAATAACAAATATGGTGTAACTGAAATACAGTGTGCTAAGCCATATAACACTTGCTACTCCACAATATCAGAAAATGAATCTAGAATGACAGGAAAGAGGAAAGAAAAAACAGATGTGATAAAAATTAGGTAAAACATAACTTTAACTCAAGCAACCAGAATAGAAACGGCAAAACATACTACAATTTTCCTTCCTTCCCCAAGAGGAAAACACCTCAGAAAACCACATACGAGAAAATAAGTAAACCACAGAATTATGCAGAATTGATCTTACAGTTGCTCAAGTATAGCTTGCTTAGATAACCGCATCATTAATAATAATAAGAATATTCTGCGTCGTAGCTGTTATAATTGTTAATCAACAATTTCAAATAATAACTTTATCAGAAAGAACATGGACAACACTAAGAACAACAAACAAAAAAGCAAAATTTCAAAGAGAAAAATAACACAGCACTAACAGCATGCAAACAGCAGCAAACACAAATAGAAGAATACCGATAACAAGAGAGCGATTTCGAGCGTCTTTGCTTCTGCAAACGTAACAAACGCCGTCTTTGATACACCAGATTCACTGCAAAAATCATGAAACCTTTCGATCCAAATCCTCAAAGAAATTGAAAAAGCTAATCAAGCAGTGAATATACGAGCATCAGCAATATCATTAACAGCTTTCTTCATGAGATCTAAATCAAACCTGCGAATCTGAATCCGCTCGATTTCACCGGAAAATGAAAAGAACTCGTGAATTTCTCTCTCAGTGGCTAGAACTGATAAGTTGCTAACTTTGATTGTTCGATTCTGCAAAAGGAGCACCGGAAAGTTTAAAAAAAAAAAAAAAAAAAAACTTGTGCTTCTGATACCAAAGGACAAAAGGAAAGACGAAGATGTTCAGACTGAGTGATAGTTGAGATTCTGAGTATCACCTGCATTGTCGACGAAGAAAACTACGGCTGCGACAACGGCGGCGGTGGCGGCAGCGGCGAAGGGGCTGTATAACTCTGTCGTCACTTGCTTTCTCTGCTATATTTTTCTTCTACTGGCTTCCACCGTTCTTCTTTTCCGTTGATTGAGCGAATACGATGGTGGGGGAGGGAGGGGGAGCAGGGGACTACCTGCATATATGCCCAATGTGAGAACTTCTTGGATACAGTTCATGATGATGACCCTGTTCTTTTCTTTCCTTTTTTTTTCCCTCTTTTCTTCGTGTAATTTTTTTTTTTTGGTCAGCAAATGCCAGATAGATATCCGAACCAAAAGCGAATCGCCAGATAGATATCCGACCCATTAAAAAACTAGCACATGTAAATAATAACTCCTTGAGACCGAGGGTATGTTTGTAACTTTGTACTTTGCAGCGTTGGGAGGGTAAGAGATAACTTTATTTCTAACGATTAACGGTTGTCTTTTTTAATTTAGAAACTATGATTTATTATTTTTTAATTGATAGGCAAATCTTTGAATCCTTTATCAAATAAGGAATAGTCCCTTAATATAAAAATTGTACTTTATTTATTTTTAATTGAGGATAATCCCTTATTTGATAAAAAATTTAAACGTGTGTCCCTTAATTTAAAAAAAATAAACTACAGTCCCTAAATTAAAAAAGAAAATAAACGTTAATTCCTAAAAATAAACTTATCTCAGGAGGGTAAAGAAAATGAATTTTAGATTCGTTTGAAAATGTATAAAACTAACGGAAGCTCGTGTCTTCAGTACGATAAGCACTACATCGTTTAAAAAAAATTTAAGTACGATAAGCACTACATGTTTAAAAGACTCGAATTCAAGACTAACCAACCACTTGAACTAATCAAGGATGGTTGAAATTCTTCCTCACCTTAGAGTAAATTACAAAAATGATAGGATTATAATAAAATTTTACAACATGTGTTACAAAAATTGATCTTTACCATTCATTTTGACTGATTTTGTAAGATGTATATGAATTAGTGGGTCATGATAGTAAAATCAATGATGTGGATCAATTATTGTAACACATGTTATCAACTATTGTTGTAAGTGTATCATTCCTCGGGTAGATTATGAGTTTATGAAATCTTAATACTACGTTACTACTATAATACAAAATTTTAATTAATGATACAAAAAATAAAAAGAAGATTAATACGTTACTTTGGTTTGTCATCCTTAGACATTTGTTGATATACTGCCTGAAATACTTTCACTGACGTTGATTAACTCAACATCCTGCCCGGAAAACTTTCAACTGGGCTCTGATACCAAGTTTTTACACAAAGAGAGGCTCACTCTCGGTATCCAAACTGAACAGCCGGAGACTCTCTTATATAGAGGTCAGTACGGATCTCTGTGGAGAAAAACAGAATAACACTGTGCTAATTTTAATTTTAATGAGACCAACAACTAATTATTCCCCAAAATAAAAATAAATACACTCACCTTTAAAACAATCTCATATATATTACAAAGTAGCTCAAGCTTTAAATTATACCTCAAAAAATATCCCAAGAGATTTATAGCCTTTGGACCGTGAAAATGGGCGGGAACGCATAATAACCGGTGGATCAAAAAGTAGTGGGGTGAGTAATAAAGTGAGGTGGATAGGGTGAGTAATTAATAAAGTGGGGTGAATAATAAAGTGGGTTGAATAAAAAAATTGGGTGGGATAAGGAGAAAGTGGGTAATAAAGTGGGGTTGAGTAGGGTAGGATTGGGTGAGAGTAATTTTTTTAATAATATTAATATTTTTTAATAAAAGTTAATTTTTTAATAATATATTTAATGAAAAATTATATAATATT
>JAOWBR010192974.1:0-10015 GCA_028571145.1 Dionaea muscipula
AGCTCCTTCACAGCACTGGCTTCACTGATCTTCAGTCCTTCGTGGCTTCCCACTTCACTGATCAATTTCAAGAAATAATTCTCTTGAAAATAGATGAATCACACAAGTGATTTGATGAGCCTTGCTTGATGTTAAATATTAGCACGGGGTTGGCTCAGTTACTAGATGTAACTATGAAGAACATAGGCACAGACAGATTTCAAATTTACAACGTGAAGATTCCAAAGTTCTCGTCTCTTCTTCGTGTGCCTGGGTATATATAGCCTCAAAAATATACCCGTTGGAAAGTCGTTGAACACTGATCTTCTTCTTCTTATCAATCTTCTGGCAATCCCGAAGATGGTGGATCTGGTCTTGGTCTTCTTTCCCGAATCATGCAATTTTTTAAAAAGCTTCCTTGTCTGACTAGGGTTTTCAATTCTGACAAACCCTCTTTCAAAAAGTTGCCTTCTTTTTATCTCAATCAGATCCCGTGATTTTATCTTGGGTTCAACGTCTCTAATTATTGATATTAAATTCTGAATATTGAATTTAATATATGTCCCATCATCCTTAATTGCAAACCTCGTCTTGAGACACGTGGCATCCTTCGGCTTCGAGAACCCTAAAAATGCAAACCCTAGAATACCTCAGTCTTGATTAGTCTTGAGTCAACTGGAGCTTCCTCAACTGGAGGTACTCAACTGGAGATACACAACTAGAAGTACTCAACTGGAAGTACTCAATTGGTCTTCCTCGACTGGGACTACTCACCTGAACCTTCCTCGACTAGAACTGTCTCAACTAGACCTTCCTCGACTAGAACTATCTCAACTGGACCTTCCTCGACTGGGACTGTCTCAACTGGACCTAGTCAACTGGCTCTACTCAACTGCATCTACTCGACTGGAACATCTCAACTGCAACTAATAGACTGGCTCTACTCAACCGCATCAGCTAGACTAGATCTACTTAACTGTGTGTCTTAACTGTATCTACTCAATTGGAACACCTCAACTGCATCTAATAGACGGGCTCTACTCAACTGCATCAGCTAGACTGGAACATCTCAACTGCAACTAGTTGACTGGCTCTACTCAACTGTATCAGCTAGACTGGATCTATTCAACTGCGTGTCTCAACTGCATCTACTCAACTGGAACACCTCAACTGCATCTAGTAGACTGGCTCTACTCAACTGCATCAGCTAGACTGGAACATCTCAACTATAACTAGTAGACTGGCTCTACTCAACTGCATCAGCTAGACTGGTTCTACTCAACTGCGTATCTCAACTGCATCTACTCAACTGGCATACCTCAACTGCATCTAGTAGACTGGCTCTACTCAACTGCATCAGCTAGACTGGAACATCTCAACTGCAACTAGTAGATTGGCTCTACTCAACTGCATCAGCTAGACTAGATCTACTCAACTGGACGGTCTCAACTGGATCAGCTCAACTGCATGTCTCTACTAGGACTGTTCACCTGAGTCTTCTCAGCTGGATCTTCAAGGCTGGATCTTCATCGAGACTGGAACACCTATCCTAACCTGCATAAGTTGCTATATGCAACCTTTTATGCTAATCAAACCAACCTAGATATCTATACATTAACTTAAACTGATTTTATCAGCTTCCCCCTAGGATTTATATCATCATCAAACCTTAACATCTATCAAATTTTATGCATCATCAAAACCTAATATCTATTATCCTGGAGTGCAACACTGAGTTCTGGCTAATTGCTATTGCACTTGTGTTGTCACACATAATTGGAATCTCCTTTTCTTCAATTCCATAATCCATTAATTGATGTTTTATCCACAAAACGTGTGCACAACAACTCCCACCAGCAACATATTCAGCTTCTGCAGTTGATGTTGCTATTGATGTTTGCTTCTTACTAAACCAAGAGATCAATCTATTTCCAAGAAACTGACAAGTACCTGAAGTACTTTTTCTGTCAACTTTGCATCCTGCAAAGTCTGAATAAGAGAATCCTATTAGCTAGAATCCTCCTTCCCTTGGATACCAAAGTTCAATATCTTGAGTACCCTTGAGATACTTCAAGATTCGTTTAGCTGCCTTCAAGTGACATTCTTTTGGGCATGCCTGAAATCTTGCACATACCCCAACTGCAAATGAGATATCTGGCCTGCTAGCTTTCAAGTATAAGAGGGATCCAGTCAATCCTCTATACTTTGTCTGATCAATATTTTTACCTTCAACATCCTTGTCCCAGCTTACTCCAACACTCATTGGAGTTGGTGATGATGAACTTGACTCCATTCCAAACTTCTTGATCAAATCCCTAGCATATTTGCCTTGGTTGATAAATATGCCATTTTCTAGTTGCCTGACCTGCAAACCTAGAAAGTAATTCATCTCTCCCATCATGCTCATCTGAAACTTTCTCTTCATCAGCTCTGAGAACTTCTTGCAAAGCCTTTCTTTTTCTAATCCAAAAATGATATCATCCACATAGATTTGAACTAGCAGTGAACTGGTACTATCTTGAATCATGAACAATGTCTTATCTATGGTTCCCTTCTTGAAACCATTGTTAGTCAGAAATTGTGAAATGGTTTCATACCAAGTTCTAGATGCTTGCTTTAACCCATACAAAGCTTTCCTTAACCTGTAAACCTTTTCTTCATGTCCTTTGACTTCAAACCCTGGTGATTGCTCCACATAGACTTCTTCCTCAAAAAGTCCATTCAGAAATGCACTTTTCACATCCATCTGGTACACTTTGAATTTCTTGTGGGCTGTATAGACTAAGAACAACCTAATTGCTTCTAACCTTGCTACTGGAGCAAATGTTTCATCAAAATCAATGCCCTCTTGTTGTGAATACCCTTGACCAACCAGTCTAGCCATGTTTCTCACAATGATTCGATTCTCATCCATCTTGTTTCTGAACACCCACTTGGTTTCAACAACATTCTGATGCTTTGGTCTAGAAACCAACTCCCAAACATGATTTCTCTCAAATTCATTAAGTTCTTCTTGCATGACAATTATTCAATCAGCATCTGCCAATGCATCTTCTGCAATCTTAGGCTCCATTTGAGATAGGAAGCATGCTAGCATGGTGTCCAACTATCTCCTTGTTCTCACACCTGCTTCAATACTTCCAATCACCAAATTTGGGGGGTGATCATTAAGTCATCTCAAGTCTGGCTGGTTCAGTGGTGCAACAACTTGATTTTCTTCTTGTTGTTCTGTTGGAATCTCTTGTGGAATAGTATCTTCATGATCTGAATCATCTCCATCCTCTACAGATCCAACCTTGGGAATTTATGCTTCCACATACACTGGTTCATGGCTTTTTGGTGAATCTAAGATCTTCAATCTTTCAGCTTGATCTACTAATTTCTCAAAAGCCTCTTCTGCTCCCTTGGTGAAGTGTGGTTCATCAAAAACCACATTGACAGATTCTTCCATCACCATTGTTCTCTTGTTGAGTATTCTGAATGTTTTGCTCACTTCAGAATATCCCATGAAGATTCTTTCATCTGTCCTAGCATCAAATGCCTTCAGATTGTCTTTTTCATTGTTGTGGATGAAATATTTTCCACCAAAAATATGAAAGTGACTGATGTTTGGTCTTCTTCCATTCTAAAGCTCATAAGGAGTTACTCCATGCTCCTTGTTGATGATTGTTCTATTTTGAGTGTAGTAGGCTATATTGATTGCCTCTGCCCAAAGTCTCTTTGACAAACCAGCTTCTGCTATCATGGTTCTTGCTGCTTCCTTGAGTGTTCTGTTCCTCCTTTCTGCCACACCATTTTGCTGTGGTGTTCTAGCAGCAGAAACTTGATGAAAAATTCCTTCTTCTTTGCAAAAGTTTTAAATCACTTGATTGAGAAATTTTGTCCCTCTGTCAGATCTAATCTTCACAATGCTCAAACTTTTCTCATTTTGAGTTCTTTTCATCAACTCTGGCAGTTTCTTCAATGTTTCTTTCTTCTTGTTCAAGAACACTGTCCAAATGTATCTTGAATAATCATCAACTACCACCAAAGTGTACTTCTTTCAACTTATGCTCACTGGATCCACTGGTCCAAAAAGATCCATGTGAAGCAATTCCAGAATTCTACAAGATGACTGAACGGTCTTGTTCTTGAAGGATGCTTTGATCTTCTTCCCTTTCTGGCATGAATCACATATGCTATTCTTTTTGAAGACAACATCTGGCAGACCTTCCACTAGCTTCTTTCTTGCAAGTTTATAGATTGCTTTGAAGTTTAAGTGGCTCTTCCTCTTATGTCATAGCCAACTCACTTCTATCTTTGCCTTTGCAACTAGGCAGGTGTTAACACCAATTTTCAGAAAAGGTGACGTGAACGCGTACCGAGAGCCACATGGG
The DNA here is from genome assembly GCA_028571145.1 of Dionaea muscipula. Taxonomy (NCBI): domain Eukaryota; kingdom Viridiplantae; phylum Streptophyta; class Magnoliopsida; order Caryophyllales; family Droseraceae; genus Dionaea; species Dionaea muscipula. The sequence goes on from JAOWBR010192974.1 coordinate 4,356, forward strand.
TATCTCCTTGTGACTTGGAACTCCTTCACTACCAGGGTACAGCAGGTGAGGCCTCGCGATCAAGGTGTAGCAGGTAGTGCTTCGTGAGCTGGGTACAGCAGGTAGTACTTCGCGATCTGAAATCTTCTCTGATGGGGTACCACCTGCATACAAAAGTAAACCCCACGTTAGAGGGGGCCCGAGGTAGGTACCTCGGGAATACCCGTCCGACGCTCAAGTTAGATATTTACTTGAGAAGGAGAGTTTTCTCGAACAAGAGAACGTACCTGAATGAGGGAGAATAGAGCTTTATTTATAGAGCCCGGAGGAGGGGCTCATGAAATGACCGCTTTGCCCTTGATATTTCTGAAGGAACATTCCGGAACTTTTCCAAAACGCCCTTGGGCTTGGTCCGCTTTTATGGATTTGGGCCGGGTTTTCACTTAGTCCATCTTTATGCGACAACTTTTTCCTCGAGCGATCTAGAGGGAGAAGTTTTCACTGGTTGCGCCCTCTTGCGAGATGTGTACCTCTTGAAGTTCTTGGGACGCAGGTTCGAATCGTGCGTACCTCTTGAGGGTCTGGGGGATGCAGGTTCGAATCGTGCGTACCTCTTGAGAGGCGCACCTCTTGAGAGGCCTGAATCTTGATGTGAGGTCTCCCTACTTGGGAGGTCTTAATGAGATGCGTACTCTCGCGGGTTGCACTCTCACGAACGCGCACTCTTACCTACTCTTACGAACGTGCATACTCTTGGGAATCTTGGACAATGAACGGGCACCTCGGGGCGTACGACTTCAAACTTGGCGTAGACGTCGTGCGAACTCCTCTACGAAGATTGCCCGGCCGCGTGAGCCGGGCTTGGAGTCAAGACCGGTCACTTAGACCCGTCTAAGGGATGTTACATGCTTGGCCGGTCATATAGACCGGCCATGGAGACGTGGACGGCCTTGGCCGGTCCTGGAGACCGGCCTTGGCCGGTCCTGGAGACCGGCCTTGGTAGCTTCAAGGAGCTTGGCCGGTCATGATGACCAGCCATGGTGGAGGGAAGGTGGTTGGCCAGTCTTGATGACCGGCCATGGCGGAAGAAAGGTGCTTGGCCGGTCTTGATGACTGGCCATGAGGGTGGAGAGGTGCTTGGCCGATTCTCGGCCTCCTGCGCTCGTACGCGACTTGCCTCGACCCTTGTTTGTCGTGCATGGAGAAGATGCACCGAAGACGTGCATATGCATGCATGTAGGCGCGGGGGACGTACGTTTGCATGTATGTATGGTCGTATGCACGCGGGAATTGGGTACGTCTGCATGCATGGTCGTTAAGCATGCCCGCACGGGGAAGGCACACATGCATGCATACGTATACACGCACGTATGTACGTATGCGTGGAGGAAGTACGTATAGTACTACACATGCACACACGCATGCATGCATGGATGTATATGCGCGTACGAGCATGCACGGATGTACGTACACATGCTTGCATGTATGCATGAATGCGTGGGTGTATGAACGTGTGCTTCGAGGATGTTTGCACGCATGGGACATACGTAGCCATGCGGACGTAAAGTTGGCGAGCGGGGGCCATGCACACGTAAAGTTGCTCCGTGCATGGCCATGCGTACGCAAGGTTGAGCCACGTCATTCGTCCACGTGGGGGTAGTCAGGTCCAAACTTGTCCACGTGTCCCAGTACCGGGTACGCCACGTGTCGTATTTTTCCGGGTATAACAACAGGTTTCTCCAATGGCTGTCACTACAACAATTTTAGTTTTAGGCAACGTCGAAATTTTGTTGGCAAAAGCTTATTTTTGTTGCCAAAGAGTTTCAGTGACGGGAGACTTTGCGTCGCTATGATGCCGCCATAGACATGTCACTAATTGTATTCGGCGATGTCAAGTACTTTTCGTCGGCAAAGAGAAGTACTTTTAACGACGCAAATTTACGTCGCCAAAACTGTATTACATATAAAAAATATTACCATTATCGACGTAATAGTACGTCGCCAAAGGTGTCATGTTAAAATAAAAAATATATAAATAACATAAATTGTCGACAAGATAATACATCGCTAAAAGTGTCATTGTAAAATAAAAAATATTAATTAAATAAATTATCATCGTGATATTATGTCGTCAAATGTATAATTTTTAAATATATAAATATATAAATAGAATAAATTTGCATAAATATAAATTTACCAATTGTAATAAATTACATAAAGAAATTATAGTAATAAATAAGCAAAAATATCTAAACTATTTCTAATAGAGAACATCTAAGATAAGTTTGTTTTACAATACCAGCTAATAATAATAAAAAATAAAATTAATCTAGACTTCATATATTTCAATATCCATCTTCAATCAAAATACTGCAATACGTAAAAAATATCATCCATGATTCATCTTTATCATATATGTCATATTGTTGTGCATCCTGCACGTAAAAAATTGAGTTAATACAATAAAACAATAAAAAATAACATAAGTCAAAACATACTTTAGAGATGTATGTTCCAATATAATCTAACAAGAAAATTATGGCAAATTACCCACAATGCATCCTCGTTTCATTGGATGAATCAATTAGTGATACTCAAGGAAATACCAACCTTGATAATATCAACAGGGTCACCATTCTTTGTAGCAACCATAGGCAAACCATGAGTCATAGCCTGTTCATTAGAAATGCTCATATCCGATCAGCAAAACAGTGCAATGTGAATGTGAAAGCTTAGCAATTGATAGAAGAGACACCTTGATTAAAGTCAGATTAAATGGCTCAATGAATGCTGGATTTATGAAGACACTCTATAAACACAATAAGAGGATTTGTAGAATGTAAGGAAATATGTGAAGTCTTTTTTCCACCACCATCCACGAGCAGCTTCAGCTCTAACCTATAGAGTGCACAAACATCGCACTTGGTTATCTCGTACTTGTACAGATGCCATTCATAGTTCAGTGGTTGTGGGTCCATATAGTAAGATCTCTTCAGCCCACCAAACTCGTTCAATGGTTGTGGGTCCATTAGAGGCTTGCTATGTTAGTATTAGAAAAAAAAGTCGTTGTTCGAGAGCTACATATATATATATATATTCAATTTATTAGGCATTAATTTAATTAGAACCTTTAATTTTGAATGCAAAATGACAGAAACAAAAAGGTTTGCTTAGTTCTAAAAAGACTATTAATTGATATGCACATCATCTAAGGCTTGCTAACTTAGGTTGCCTCATTTTAAAAGGGCTATTATATCAACAACAATATAAGATGATATCATCAATAATACTCTATCATTGCTTATTCAATTAATAGGAGAAGCCAATTAATTAATGTCACTAGATTGCTAGTCGTGGTTGACGTACACCATAAATAGAAGCATGATCCTTGTCGCATTGGTATACAAAGTTTTCTAAGTTAGTGAAAGCTTGGGGTATGAAAATAAAAAAACAGCATAACAAGATTTTGGACCATCATGCCAAAATATAGGCTCATAAAGAAATTCTCTCAATATATAATAGAGCATCAATATGTATGTATGTATGTATGTATGTATGTATGTATGTATGTATGTATGAGGAAAATGATATATTCCTACACTAGCATAACATTAATTAGCAAATATCTCATATAACTTTAATTTCATACAACATATTTCCACAATGCAACAGTTGGATAAGCTTTGTTTGTGTCATTCATCATGCATCAAATATTTAGCAACAATCTACAAATCATGTATTGGTATATAATCAATGAGTGTTGCATTTTGTGCTATTTGATACCATTCAAATTTTCGATTTTTTTTTTTTTACATTTCATACTAAATGTCAACGGACGAATGTATTATCACATCCAGCAACTATATAAACTAGTGCCTATTGGAAGTAGAAACAATTCACAACCTTATTTGCATACCTTGATGGCTTCTTAATTAGCATGGCGAGGGTTGAAGAGGCATTCCAACATTGACTCTACCTGCAGACAATGAATGCTTAGTGTGCGTGAATGCTCGAGGAGTAAAAGATTCCTACAATGTGAGTTATATATGTTCAACCATGCATAGGTCAAATTCTTTTACATTCACGTAGATGGAATACTAATCTACTACACTAGCTTCAATGTTGTAAATGTCAGACTTCTTTGATGGAAATACTAATTTAGCACGTTGATTAAGTGATAGCCAATTACATATGATAATTACAACAACAGTTCAGAAAAAAATATTTCAAATTTATCTCAAACAATGTTCCACATTCAAAATTTACCTCTCAATATCGACATGATGACCAGATAGTGTAGCCTTGTCACTGCCCGCAGAATGAATACTTTTGCCTTTCTAACAATGAGAGAGCACACAATGTTGATATCCAGCTGGCCAAAGCTCCAGTACCCATATTGAAGAAATTAATACGCTTCTAGTGAGGTTACACAACTGGCCAAAGCTCCAGCTACTTGTTGTAGTTCAAATTTCATAGTACAATATCGTATAGCAAGTAAAAAATTGCTATCAAAATAATGATAAACATGAAGTATTATTTGCATCACGCATTACTAATTCTTACCACCACCACTGCCGGTCAACAACCACCTCAAACCGCCACCCGCAGCAGCCCATCGTACTACCCACCAAACATATAAAAATATGATTTTTACCCATAAAAATACGAATCAACTCAATTAACCAGTAGATCGGAATGAAAATACCGACGATTTAGGTTTACCGGCTCCGATCTAATCTTTGGTCGACGGATTCATGCTTTTCCTCACCGTTTCCCCCCCCTGTTCTCTCTCTCGGTTCGTCGTTCGCCCGCACGGTCTTCGCCGCGACTCGTCGTACCTTCTCTGCCTTTGCGTGCGGTAGTCATGGACTCATGGTCGTTGGCTCCCATGGCTCGATCTCGCCGGAGAGAAATCAAGGAAAGAGGGAGAAAGAGGAAGTTAAGAGAGGGTTGAGGAAGAAGAAAGAGAAAATAAAGACTGCAGACGAGTGACGACGAGCGGAGAGAAAACAAAAGAAGTTTGGAAAAAAATTTACGATTGGGTGATTTTTACGTAATTTAAATTAGAAACGATTTAGACATCAATTGTGTAGTGTCTGACGATTTATAAATAAAAATTAAATTAGATATCAAATAGAGATAAAGTATCTGGTATCTAATATCGTTACAAATGAAAAATTAATTTAGACACCAAATAATGATCAATATTTTTAGACTAAAAAATTGTTCGTTTTTATTTCGTGGCTGTCGTTATTGGCGGGTCACTCGCACCAATTTTAAATACGAACTTTTAGCTATATAAATTGTGGTGTCCACGTCATGTCTATATTTTTGAAATTGTATTGATGTCTAAATGGTATCTATTGAGTGTCAATTAAGATACAAATAATTGTTTGTAGCTAAATTTCGTGTTTAATTCCCTGTTTTCTTGTAGGGTGATAGTTTTTTAAAAAACTACCGTCATAGAGAAAAATGTTAAGGCAACGGTTTAAAGATTACTGCAATTAATGTGTTATAGGATTTTGGAATTAGGGTTATAGGATTATAGAGTTTTGGATTTGTGGTTTAGAGTTTTGATTTAGGATTATATGGTTATAGAGAATTAGGGTTATAGGGTTTAGGGTGATAGGGAATTTGGGCTATAGGGATTAGGGTTTCGATTTAGTTTTATAGTTTTAGAT
>JAOWBR010192985.1:0-10014 GCA_028571145.1 Dionaea muscipula
CATCATTTGCTTGATTTATTGGTGAATTATTGCATTCACTAATTGGTTCATTTTTGCACTAGAATTAGCAATACTAAACATAATTCCCTGTGGGTTCGACCCCTTGCTCATCCTTTACTCATTTTATTTTGTGTAACTCATTCATTATCAAGGGTTATTTGTTTTGATCGATAAACGACAGCGGTCAATTCTCTTATAGACAAAATTCAGCGGACCGAATTAGCCCATTTTTTCTCTTATCAAGGGGCTAATTCGGTCCAGGATTAATAAACTTTATATTTAGAGTTTCAAATGAAGTTTTTGAAGTTTGGAGAAAATTATGTGGGTGAATAGTGAGAGTATTATATAAGGATAAATACAACGGTATATTTTTTGAAGCTCAATTTGCTCTTTGTCTATTGTTCATGTGAAAATTGAGGCGGAAAAATTCACATTGATAAAATGAATTTATCAATCAAATTTTGAGAGCTTATAATGGAAACTCGTCAGATGGAGATGGCAATTGATGAGGGAGAGAGGTTGAACAAATTTTTTTTGGCAGAGGGGAGAGGAGAAGGTGAACATTTTTTTTACACACTCTGAAATAACTTTACACATCAGTTTTTGATATTTTTTTTTACATCCTTAATTTCACGTACCAATAAATATGCTCCTAATAATTTTTTGAGTGTAGATAAAAATTTGTTGTGTGAATAGTAAGAGAGACAAATGTTTTACACCACCGTGGATGCTCTGAGATATGTGTTCAAAGTTCTTTCATTGAGGCAGGGGAACATTACTCATCATGAATATATTCAGGTACACTGACAGGTGGTAACGGCGAACAAGTTCTCAGTCGTGATGTTTACCGACTTGAACAGCAATTTGATTTCTTCCGAATGATGTCATTCTTTTTCAGAACTGTTGGATTTTACTTTTATTGAACGAGAAGGTCAAGAAAGGGATAACGGTGAATGGTGTTGTGGAGCAGGCAAAAAAAAAAAAAAAAAGAAACAAGAAGAAGATGATGCAATGAAAGGCAAGGGGTACAAATGTAGGGGACAAACTCTTCTTTAATAGACACATAAACTCCTTTGGTATGTACTTGGAATTGTGAATCTCTTTCACTCTTCTGTTCAAATTACACCCATACATAAGCCATGATACATCCTTTAATTGATATTTCTGATCCTGAGTACTCTTGTGGTAAGATGGTGGAAGTCTCATTGGTCGTGTCCTATCACTTGCACAATGTGTGTTTGTCACTTGTTTAGGATGCCTTTCCCTCTTTGAGCGTACAACTTTCGTCAACTCCATAGAGCGATCTCTTGTCCAATTTTAAATGTTCGAAGTACCTGTGAAATGTATGGAGTTGGACCTTGTGCTTAGGTTGTTTTCTATGTTGCACGTGTCAGGGCTCACGGTAAGATGGTTTTGTCTTGGACCACACACACACTCCATGGATTGTTCTTTTGCATGATTAGTTGAAGTTGATTAGATTCTTTAGATAGTACTGATGTGTGAAACTGGAAAGTGTAAGGTTGGATGCCTTGTTTTGTTTTCCCATGATTTTGATGCTTGAGCTTGCTAGGGAGAAGCAATGTTCAAGGCTTTTTTTTTTTGGAGGGGGGTTGAGTGCATAAAAATGCACTGTCCACGTGCCTATCCTTGGGTATAATTACTACTTGCTAGTTTATGAATGGTAAATGGTCGAGTTGGCGTTTTATCTCCCTAAGTGATTTTAGATTGTTCTCGATCATATTTAGGCCTATATTTATTGGTATTTCTAGTCGTGAAAGTATGGACGTTTTTGGGACCTGAGGGAATAGAGCGTTGAATGGAAGATGATTTGCCAGCTGATACTGACCCTTGATGGGCATCCGTATCGGCACCTGTAATCTGCAGGCGGATGACGCTGACACAGGCCTTGTGCGCTTCTCTCCAGGCGTTACTTTCAAAGGGTGCTTGACAGGCACCTATACCTAGGTGCGACTGGTGCCTAACAGGTTTCGGGCGCTCAACATGCGGTCGTTGCTCGCAATGTAGGGTTTCTAGCTTTTAAAATACACAAGGGTGGCTATGAGTAAAAGCATTGAAAAAGTGGGAGTTGAGCGACGACTAGGGAGCAGAAGACGACATTCGGGGTTAGGGCGATACGGTTTTCAATGGCTGCAACATACTTTTCTCCATATACTTCATTGCTTGTCTAGTGCTATTATTTGTTTCCTGATGTTATTGTTTTCATGTGGAAATCAATTAGATATTGCATAAAATTGTTGAGTCCAAACGTGATTACACAATCTTATGTGGTCTAGAAGACTTGCAATAAATGGTCATCGTCATCATCATTTTCGCGACCTCTCACCACCAGGTGGGGCAGGATATGTGCATACGCTATCCGACAAATATAGTGGCTGACTTTTGGCTACCTAGCACGCATTATTCTAATCTAAATAATTTGATGGTATGACATTCTATTGGATGGTTGCAACTTGCTTTTGTGCATACAAGAGCATGCTTGCCCAATGTACTATTTGTGTCGGTTTATTGTTGATTTTGTATACAGAATCTATTCCGTAGCGTAGCACATCTGATTCGTAATATAGCTATTCAAAATTATGTGGTCTATAGCACTTGCATGAATTTTAATGCTCAATTTTTTTTTGGTAGTTAAACGAGGACTCAGTTTAGTGTCCTCGTTGCGAGAATAGAACCTCTAATGTCACATGATACATTCATGTTTATGATTAAATGATCAAAAGGACAACCTTACAGAATATCAATTCACTAAACAATCATCAATTTTATTAATTCATAGTCATTTACTAAGCAAACTTACGGATAAAAGATCAACATTCATTTCTAGGATCGTCTATTAGTGAAATCTGGGCCATGACTGAAAAAAACACTTACATAATATAGAGCTTAACCCGAGACTATTAATTTAGTCAGAAAATACATATTGCTTAGGAAATGAAAAATGAAAGGAAATTGTTGTTCGCAACAAATAAATCGTATTCGATTATTTTTTAGTTAATATAACAAAACATACCTTTTGATTAAATTTAAAAATGTAGATCAAGCTTGTGCATAAATTTTCGTACAACTTATACAAGAAATTTGGTCATAGTATAACCAATTTCTTTTCGACATCAATAAAAGAAGTATAGGAAGGCCTTTAAATTTAAAAAGAAAATTATAAACACATAAAATAAAGTAAACTTAACATAAAAACACAAAATTTATTATAAGTTTAGAAAAATTTACTTATATTGCTATGCAAATGTGCTCCTACGTTCTTATAAAACTTAAGGAATGAGTACAAATCCTTCATGATATTTTTGTTATTGTAATTATAGAAGATATTAGTGAATTCAGGAACATTCACGGTCAAGTTCCTCCCACTTGTTAGTTACTAAAATAAGCGGAAAATATACAAGTAAAATGAAAACGTTAACTACGTGAGAAGAGTTTTGAACTCGGGTGCAAGTTTATTCAAGTAGTGATTATTGTATTCAGTATAATGAAACAATTTTTCTTCACAAACTCGGAAAAGGTCAAATATGTATAACCAAATCTTTTCCGAATTTGTATAGAAAAATCCTTTGGTTATACCTGAAACAATCATCACTATTTAAAGTGAACTCACACCCGAGTTCAAAACTCTTCTTAGGTGATTAACATTTTCATTTTTCTTGTGTATTTTTTATTTTATTTTAATAATTATCAAGTGAGAGGAAGATGACCGTGAATTTTCCTGAATTCACTAATATCCTTTATAATAACAATAACCAAAATATCATAAAGGATTTGTACTAATTCCTTAAGTTTTATAAAAACGTAGGAGCACATTTACATAGCAATGTTGGTAATTTTTTCTAAAATTATAATAAATTTAGTGTTTTTATGTTAACATTTGCATAGCACTTTGTTTTATGTGTATAATTTTCTTTTTAAATTTTAGGGCAATGATCATATTTCTTTTGCCGATGTCAAAAAGAAATTGGTTATAGTATGACCAAATTTCTTTTATAAGTTTTTTTTGAGTAGTTATCAATTATGATAACTTTTTTTTTGAGTAGTTATCAATCATACTATGCCTTCTAACTATGTATATATTTGAGTAGTTATCAATTATGATAATTTTTTTTTTTTTTATCAGCAAATGAAGTCCTTCAATTAATCAGAAGCAAGATACAGAACAAAGAAGCAAGATCACAAAAATGTGTAGGATTCTTGCCCCGCACAATGGATCAAGAAGAGAAACTCATCAGCTAGCAGAATGCTAACCAACCAAATGATCCAGAAACTAAGCACAATCAAATCTGACAAAGACCAACTCCAAAAATCGGCACCTATGCCCCTCACCCTCTACCCTGGATCCAGCATCCCTCTGCCCCGGCTCCAGCATCCCACAACCTCTTACCTCTAATGTCCCGCAGATTGAAAATAATCTGATGCAATGTGAAAATTTGCAATCTGATCCAGTTATGATTACTCAAGTATGTTTTGCAACTAGTTTAATGTGAAAATTTCTAGGAATATGATCTTGTGAATGCAATAGTGGGTATGTGAGATTCCCTGGCCGTGGTGATAATCCTAACCTGGGCTCCTGGCAGGAGGTGTAAGTGCGGATTTGGCTATTCACAATGATGTAGTATCCCCACGAGTGCTGATATGGGCTCCTTGAATGGATCTGGCAAATGAATCTAAAGACAGTATTCATATATCTTGTGTGTCTACTCTATTATTTTTAACTAGACCGAGCTGCGATACAAGCTTATTCTGTGTTATGTTGTTTGATGGGTAGTTCATGATATCTATGTGCATTAAGATTCTTGAACCTTACTTGCCCCAGCATGGGCAATGCATGATCACTGTGTATAAATAAACCCAGTTGTAGTTCTGGTACTATGTACTATTTTGTCACCCTCACCCGGAGCTTATGATTAATAATACCTTGTATTGGAAGGGATAATAAGTCTCTGCTATGTTGGTGGTTGATCCAAATAGTATTTGCTTGGTCTCTGTGTTGGAAACTAGATGAGGCTGTTGTTCAGAAGATGTTTGTGAAGTCACTTGAGAATTATGTCAAATGGTGCAATTTTTGGGTACTTAGTCAGCATGGAGCAAGTATGACTCCTGAATTAAATTTTATGCTCTTAAAAGGCTGTAGTTTTTTTTTTCCCTTGTGTGCTGGAGCAAGTAATTTTTCACTTGACCTCGTGGGCTGGTTAAATTCTAGTACATGAATCTTTTTCTTGATTATTATTTTTCTTGTAGTGTGTTTGGCTTCTAAATATGTACGGTAGGTCAGAATTGTGTTTAGTTCTGAGTATTTTACTTGCACCATTAAAGATGCTAATCTTTAAAGGAATTGGATGAAGTTATGGTAAATTTAGTCTTCTACTTTTTGACATCTACCAGAAATCAAAATCCTTGACTTGCTGCAGTGTGCTTTTTTATTTTAAATTGGAAAGCCAGCTGACAGTTGCAAGACTGAATGTCAGGGTTTCATTCTTGGAAGGGGTCTCTTTTCTCCTCCTTGCGATGTTGTTGTGGCGGTAAGTTCATTGACCTTCTTTTTGTTTCTATTATTATTTGCTTGCAGCCACCCATTTTATTATATTTGGAGCTCATGGATACATTAAACGATCTCGTGGGGAAAAAAAGAAGGGACATAACAAAATCATTTATGTTATAAGTGTAATGAAAAATCGTCATTTTACATTTGAAACTGAAAATAGGAAGCAGTAAGTGCTTTCAGCGGGTAAAGGCTTTGGGGTTAATTTTCGTTTATTAGCATTCCATTTTTACATCCATTCATTGAAGATAGACTTAGTTGATAACCTAAAGGGACAAATGGCCTAATATGATGAGCTGAAGGACCAAATACTAGAAGTGCTTTCAGCGGGTAAAGGCTTCGGTGCACGGTGGTGGATAGTGCAAGAGTTATTGCTTTTATGTTGACATTATAAGCACGATGCTAGGTTTTGGAAGTCTTCAATGTAGCTGAAGGGCCAAATGTGACAAGTTCCATGTGATAAGCTGTAGGCTGTAGGACCAAATGCGAGAAGTGTGGTTTTGGTGCATGGTGCTGGATAGTGCAAGAATTATTTGAGGTTGTTGGAAATGACATCTTGTAAGGTCTTGATCTCAAAAGGGTGCCGGGCAAAATCAGTCCATTCCTGAAGGAAGAAGCTAGGGAAGCTGATAAAATGTTTAGCTGCCCGTTGCTTCAAATCTCCATTGATGAAAAAGAGGCCCACAGTCTTCAATTCTTTAATTTTATTCCTCTGATTGGTGGCAGACGGGTTCTGCCTTCTGGGAAGTAAGAACTTCTGCTATGTGGCTACAGGGGGACAACGGGCTCGAGGATGAATATCATTTGTTGTATTCTTTTAATTTTCACATTGGAATGTTTTCATTGAACCTCCTCCTGTACCTGAGTGGCTTCATTTCACAGGGAGAAAAGAAGAAAATAAGAAGGAAGAAGCAGAAAGAAAAACAACCAGAGGTTTGCATCCTTGGGTTTGTTTTTTTGTTTGTTGTGTTCACTGTTTTAATACATATGCACAGTTTTAATGTTTGAAAGGTGCAAGACAATTGGTGTTTAATTCAAGTAAATTCTGATTAAACCACTTCTACATTATAGGATTAATGTACACAGTTGTTATTGTGTTCTTTATCTTATTGTTGATAAATAACCAAGATAATGTGAATGCTCCTTTTCTGTTCTATTTCAATGGTTGTGATTTTTTTGTTTTTTATACATATATCAGGTTGTTTGTTTAAATTTTCTTCTAGTGAAGTACATCGCTTCGTTTGTTGCAAAGTGGTCTACCTTGTGCCCGTTTGCAATTGTTGTCTTCCCAAGGTGAAAAAACTATGCACGAGGACATGAGTTGTGCAAATGAGTTTGCCCAGGATTATATGATTATTTCCCATCTAAAAATTAGAATTTGAAAACATTAACAAACTTTTTTGGGCGGGACGATGTAAGTACAAGCTGCCTTTCTGTCTTTTTCTAAGGCACTGTTTGATTTCTTGTTGAAAAATTCAGGATAATTAATGATGGAGAAGGATTGTAAATGATAAGATAATATGAAGGATTAGTTATCTTATATGTTTTTCCAAATTAGTTTGTTTTACATATATAATTCATCGGATAATTTTTTTTTCCCCAAATATTTCCGGTGTGGGTGGTCGGTGGGGGTGGCCAAGGGAGGTGGCTTTATCTAAGATTTCGTTTGATTTGGGGATAAGATGTCGAATTACACTATTAATCCGTCTTTTATAACTAAAGTGTGTGTGTGATTAATTTTTATTACATTGAATTATTAATCCCACATTCCTCTTATCTTACAAAATCATTAGATACATAATATCACTCTTTCTTAGGTATTAGTTATCTCACCTAATATAATCTCACATTTTACCTTTGTCTCATGACTCATTTAATTTTTTTATTTGGTTGAGTTGTAAGTGTAGGTTATGAGTTGTCACTTTGATGTTATATAGGGGTATTTTTGTCAAAAAAAATATAATCCAACATTTAATCCAAGATAATCAAACAACTTCTTGATTGGATTAATAGTGAAACATTTAATCCTTTTCCTTCCAAATCCTTCTTTTTATCCGAAGTATTATCTATCTAATCCAATTTAATCTTGTAATTAAACATGGCCTAACAGTATAAGCATATCCTACAATTTTTTATGGATATGGAGTCTGATGGATTAGTCATCCGACATCATTTTTGCACACCAAATACAGGATAAGGAATATTTTGGATTATTAGTCCAATCCTACCTTCCTTATTCGCGTATCAAATAGGGCCTAAGATTGTTGTTCTTTGTTCTTCATTAATATTTATAATTTCTTTTGGTCTCTGGTCTTGTTTGTTTACTGCTTATAATATATCCTTTTGTATTTTTGGAAGCTGCTCATTCCAAAAAGAAGAAGAAAAAGAAGAATAAGAATGGTATACATATTGCTATGGAAGCAGCTGAGCTGGCAGCTACAATTGAACACTCTTTGGCTGATTTGGCTGAGCACTCCACCTTGCTTCCATGCTCAATGAGGAATCTTCGGCGGAACAGAAGCTTGCTAGGGATCTTCATCTCTACTGGTTCTCGAGGAGACGACTCTGTAAGTTTCTCCTCGAGGATTTCCACTTCAACTTCATCATAAACAAACCCGTTACTCAATTTGAATCGCGGTAGTCTCAATCTCACATACTGCTTTGATTGCTTCTTTTCTTTGCAGGAATGGCTTGGCTGCCATTGCTCAATTTGCTCACCGTGATTTTTGTTCCCATCGGACACGCAATGGAGGAGTTGGAGGATGGAACCTAGCTATGCTTGAGACGGCTCAAGGCACAATAATCCGTGAGACTGCGCGTCCTGTGCCTCACACACCCCACCTCCCTCCTCTCTAATGCGGGCCAAAGCGGTGTCCAAAAATTAGTCCCCGGCATTGCTCTTCAAGGCAGCCTACCGAGCTCGAATTGACAATATTTGATATTCATAAGTTACGTCTGTTGTTATTATTGACCACTGTCTGTTACGTGGTCTGCAATCGCCAGAATTGGGTATTTAGTCGCTCTGGGTCAAAGTTACATTGTGACTTGCTGCAGTTTACAATGATCTGGTATTGACCACTGCCATTTTGAATAACAATGCCGTCGAGGTTGCGGCATCGTGAACAACAATTGGTTTCAAATATAGAATTAGTTTTGTTGAGATTATGACTCAAAACTTGCGTCTGGTTGTTTTTGGAGCTCTCACGGACGTCCGTCAAGACAATGATTTTTCAAAGAAGGGTATGGACGTTCGTACGGACATCCGTGATGGTTTCGGTCTGCTTTTGGCTCGAGGACCGGACGTCCGATCGTCAGCAACGTGGAAGATCTTTTAGGAAATGTTTTAGAAATATTCTATTTTTCATCTTTTGAGTTTTATTTAAGGCTACTTGTTTGAGCCTTTTGGTGTGGTATACGTGAGCGACTTCTATCTGCTAAAAGTCTAAAACCCTAGGAGTGACTCTAGGAAGTGGGTTTTTTACTGTCGAAGACATCCAAAGACAGATTCAGTTCCTCCTGGAGAACGTGGAGGTTGATTGGTTTGAGATTTCTTTGTTGTCCTTTTGTTCCCCCTTTCTCTTTTTTGTTTAGGGAAGAATAAAAGATTCTGTTACCTTTTGTAAACGCTTTCTTGTAATTATCAGTGAATCTGTCGGATTGTCGCCGTTTATCGTTTTGCTTGTTCTAGATCTTCCGTCGTCGATCTTAATTTTCTTATTTTAGTTGTTTTCTGCTGTGTGGGTGACACAACGTTCGTGTTGTACACGTTGTGCTCCTTGTCTCAGATCCTAACAAGTTTCAAATGCTATTTTGTCGTGAATAACAATTTGTTTCAAATAATTGGTCAAAGTTACATAGTGAATAACAATGCATCATCGTCACCGCCATTTTGATAAATTAATATATAGATTATTGATTACCCTGTATACAAAAGACATTTTTGATAACTTGTCGACATCTTAATTCGATAGAAATTAACTGACCAAAACAAGCACTTCTATTAGAGATTATATCCATCCTTTTACTTACAAACATATAACAAAAGATCACATGATCTCAAATATCGCTCAAATAATGTGGACTTATACTATTACATATTATTTGAGAAATATTTGTGGCACCATAATCTATCTTTTGACCATTTCAAGCACCTAAATTCCAGCTAGCTAGCTAGCTAGCTAACAAAGAACAAATTAATAATGTTTTCCCACAGTAAAGATAATTAACGCTAAATATTCCTACTCACAAATATTCACATTTTATTACAAAATTAGTTCAATCACATATATCTATATATCTTTGCTCTTAATTATATATTACCTCCTCGGCAACTGGTCCCTGGTCCCTGGTCCCTTTAACAATTAATGGTCCATGCACCCATAATATATCTATTCATCAACATTGCTTTTGCAAATGTGTTCTTAGATTCTTCTCCTTGTCTTTTTCTCTTG
>JAOWBR010192996.1:0-18920 GCA_028571145.1 Dionaea muscipula
TTTGAATTCATGGAAAGCGACCTTGAGGCTGTTATCCGCGACCGGAACATCGTCCTTTCACCTGGCGATGTGAAGTCCTACCTTCAGATGACCTTGAAAGCACTTGCTTGTTGTCACAAGAAATGGGTGTTGCATAGGTCTCAACTTGTACTGGGATTTTGATTCACTGTTTCTTTACAAAATGATGTTTGATCTTACGCCCTTCTTGTCTTCAGGGATATGAAGCCGAATAACCTATTGATAGCAGCTGATGGACAGCTGAAACTAGCAGATTTTGGATTAGCTCGAATATTTGGTAGCCCAGATCGTAGGTTCACTCATCAGGTCAGTAATAAGCGGTTGATAACAAACATGATGTTGGTGGGAAATCACTGGGCTCATGGCTGCTATCTGCTCAATGAGGCTGATAACCTGTCTTAACTTCTATTAACCTCTGAACAAACAAGCCTACCTGATTTTAAAAAGAAATGTTGGACGTGAGCACTAATTTCTATATTAATTCTTTTCTATTTCAAATCCTTTGGTTGAACTGCCACTCATTTGTTGCTTTTTTATTCTTTTTGGTTTCTTGTGAAAGAGAGTTTATTCATCGAAAATAGTGGTGAGGGGAATCACATGAAAGATGCCATTACCAGTGTAACTTTCCTTGACGAGACTCCTGAGCAATAGCTAATTTCATTTTAGATGATGTACATGTCTTTGTTGTTTTTCCTTTCATTTCACTTTCCTGTTAAAGAGAGTTTATTCATAAAAAATACTGGTGAGGGGCATCAATGAAAGATATCATTACCAGTGTTCCTTTTCTTTTATAAGTTTCCTGAGCAATAGTTATTTCAGTTTAGGTAATGCACATGTCTAAGTTCAGCTAATTTCCATCACAAGAACCTTCATACAAGTTTACAACTTGGGCTAGTTGAAAAGGGATGCAGTCCTACGTCTTCTTCTGTTTTTATTCTTTTTTCATTTTATTCTTCTTTTGTTTTGCTTCATGGATCCCTCAGCTCGAAAAATAAAAGAAAAGGATCAAACCATATGCATTGAGAAAATTATTTTGGCATGTTCACGGTTCCTGGTTGCCTATGATTGAATTTGCTCATTGTCACAGAAAAATTCTTTTCTTTATGGGACATGGTGGTGGCAACTAGGTATTTCATTCGTGTTGCATTCTCTATATGCTCTATCTATGGACCTCTCTTATTGCATTTCAGTTAGACGATGAGAATGCACTGTGTTAAATATGATGCAGCTTGACTATGTCTTCATGAATTTTCAAAGCTGGTTTTGTAAGTGTGGATGTGGTATGTCCATTCATTATAACTTTATAATTTGTGTGGTGGTTTGACCTTAACATATGTTGTTGCAATTGTTGGAAGTTTCATTTACTTGATTTATTACCGTAGTTCTTGCCTTCCCTCTGGAAGGAAGTAGCTTTACTGGCATTTATTTTGGAACCTTGGTGTGGAGTTAGTCAACAGATATCATTGCTTTTTTTTCAAAGAAAGTAGCATACATTAATCTTGATAGTTTTTCTTTTCAAGATCCATTGTTGTTGAGTTCCATATCCTTTCATGTAGATCTTTGCTAGATGGTATAGAGCACCGGAGCTTCTGTTTGGCTCTAAGCAATATGGTGCTGCAGTTGATGTATGGGGAGCAGCTTGTGTATTTGCTGAGCTGTTATTGCGAAAACCTTTTTTGCAGGTAAAACTTGGCTCTTGTCTCATACTGTGTTTTGATACATTTGGGACTCGGTGATGTGGAATGCAAAACATAAAGGATAGATCGAGATGAACAAGGTGAGATGACTGGCAAAAGGGATGAGAAACGAGAGGAAGGGAAGAGGATGTGAAACAGAATAGGTTCGCAAAACTTGGAGTTGAGAGCAAACATTCACACCATGTCGTTGAAACTCAATAATTAATATTCATCATACCATGACACTCTAGCATAAGAGAATTAAGCCATATATAGAAATACCTAACAAACAAAAAATTCTACATCCAATAAAATCTCCTAAATAATGTAAAATATCCTATAATCATCTAAAATATTCTAATTTGCTACTATGAAATAAGAATAAAGAAGTGCATAAAGTTACTAAATGATACTATATCAGCTAAATAATCCAAACACCTAAATTTTTCTTCTACTCGCATATGCGTTCCCCATCACTTCTCCATTACTCTTTGTGTTTATGTGCTTTCCAGTAAGAAAAGGACCAAAGTATCACAGTTATTCATGAAAATGGCTCTAGTTCCTTTCTACTTTTGGTTGCCTCCTGTTTCATCTACGGTAGTTGAGGCTGACATCTTCTAGATGGTTGTGACCAATAAGTTGTATGCATAGCAGATTCAAAGGGCTTTGAAGGTTTTTCAGTGTTACCGTTGTGTTGATTGGAACAGGAGATCAAGAATGCATATAGACGACTACTTTAACATTTATAATTTCATTTCATCTTGATTTGATGGTATCCTGATATGAATGTTTAGTATGTATTTATATGCGTGGTGGTATAAAATTACTCAAACAATGGTTCGGTTGTCTACCTATCAGTTGATCAGGATTATATTGTCAATTTTAGTGTCCTTATCTTGATTCTAAAATTGTTGAAAGCCCTTTGGCGTAGACATTGTAAGAGCTTGTTGATTAATTTCCAGACCAGAGGATGAGATGAGAACGTGCATGATGGCTTTTCCCTTCAGAATTCTGCAAAGTGAATCTCTTTCCACTGTTGTTCAGTATAGTTTATTATAATGATTTCCTCCTTCCTAGAGAAGCTTGCTTGCACTTGCACCTATTCTGCTTCAAACAAGGAATCATGTTGAAGTTTTATATTCCATGGTTTCTGGCAGTGCTACAATAGGATGCACTTGATCTCTTCCAATGTGTGTGCAATTGTCAAATGTTTCTGTCATGCACATGATCCTACTGTGATTTTTTTTTTAACTGATTATAAGCTTGACATGTGGTAGGGTCAAAGTGATATGGATCAATTAGGAAAAATATTTGCAGCTTTTGGAACTCCAAAGCGTTCTCAGTGGGTTGATATGGAATACCTTCCTGATTATGTTGAATACCAATATGTACCTGCGACTCCAATGCGTTCATTGTTTCCAATGGCGAGTGATGATGCTTTGGATTTGCTAACAAAGATGTTTGCATATGATCCAAAAGCTAGAATTTCAGCACAACAAGCATTAGAACACAGGTATGTGAAGTCCTCTCTGCAATTGTTTTTGTTCTTGTCTTCTGCTATGATTTTGCTGGCTTTTATGCTATCTTTGGTGTTATCATCTCTCTCTTCTCCTTTCTCTCACAATCGTATGCTTGGTGTCTTCCACATTTAGGTATTTCACATCTCCACCTGCACCTACCAATCCAGCTTCCTTACCGAGACCCCCACGTAAGGGTGAGTCTTTGAATTCCAAGGCCCCAGAGTTCAATCAACAAGATGGCCCTGCTGTCTTATCTCCTCTGAGGAAACAAAAGAGAGTGAAACCAAACAGAGGTGATGAAAATGAAGAATGCATCCTTCAATCTGATAAATTTGATGCTCCTATGATTCAAAGCAGACAAATAGTTGAAGGGAGCTTGAGCAGGAGTCAAATGTCAATTGATTTTTCTGTCTTTGGCTCAAAACCTCCTCCTAGACCAACAATTAACAGGTGATTCTTCCTGCTCTTTGCTTCTTGAAATGTTCAGCATATGACTTCTATAGATGCAATGGCAATTCATGAATGCTTGCCACTGTTTGCTTTCTGAATCTTTTGAGAATTTATGTCTAAATGTATCGTTAACACTAATCTGGCTGGTTGGTCCTTGCAATGCCAATTGAATGGCATGTTCAAGTAGCTAGTGTTTTTTAATTCCTCCAGATGGTAAAACTAGACCTGTAACCTCAACTGCCAAGTGTTTTCCTTGGATCGTGCATCAGAACATGATTTTGAATGTGTTACTTGTTGCCTTCTCATGGTCATAGTTCATATGAAGATGAATCTTGACATGTAGAATTTTATGTTATATCAACTTTGCAAATGTTTGACTTCAATCCAAAAGCTAGTAGCTTCGATATGTCGTAGGACTTGGGACCTTACAAGGAGGGCTTGCTTTAAGACATGTTTCTTGTGGGACCTGCCAATATGCAATATGAAATGAGGTTTATAATAACCCTGTTTCTTTTGTGTCTGATGGCTATCAATTTTGCATAAATTGGAATTCACAATTGGTGAAACCTCTACATATTATGGTAATCATACAAGCATATCAACCTAACCCCCAAAGTAGGCCTTTCATGTTACACGGTGTTGACTACGTTCATTTTTCAACACTGATATGCTTTTGGATGTTCCTTTTTCCAGATCTAAAGATATGCAAGGTAAGAATTAGTTTTGTTGATTTTTGTGTGTGTTTTCATGTCTCCCATCTGTTATAACCCTTTAACCTCCTTGGACCTCTTGGGGAACTAAATGCTCCTTTGCTTTATGATTGAACCACTTAATTGTTTACCTTGCATTGTTTCCTGTGATGTGTGCTCCACCATTATTGCTTAATTGCATTTTGTTTAATCTTTGGTTTTTTTCTCCCCTCGGATGTTGCATAAATTGATATTTAGGAAAAGATGGGTTTAACCCCGCTACTTGAATCAGTCTTTGTGTATTTTATACTCCCGTTGTCCCACATTGTTCTACCTCTCTATCCACCTTTTTTGGGCCAAAAATTACTTCTTCTTTTGAAAAATCAATATTTAAGCTTTACTTTCAAATATCACCATCAAGTACTCAATACAGTATCATATTAATTAGGCTCATTTCTTTAAATCTAAAGTGTTGCATTTAAAGGATTATAAGGGCAACAATGGAAAGCTCGACAAATATCAACATTAAATGCAATTTCTTAAACCGTGTTGTTATTTGAGAGAGGAATAATCATAAGGCCTTAACTTCTTCATTGACAAAAGGGTATATATTCTACAAGTATCAAATATCTAAAATGCCCTTAATGAACCAAAACTCCTAACATTCCCCCTCAAACTGGAATATAGATATTAATTATGTTCAGTTTGTTATAAATAAACTCAACTTGACTCCCTGTTAAAGATTTGGTGAGAATATCGACAATTTGATGACTCATCTTTACATGGCTCAACACTATATCATTTTATTGGAGCTTTTCTCGAATAAAATGATAATCAACTTCGATGTGCTTCGTCTGCTAGGATGACTATATGGATGACGGACTGATTATCACACCATAACTGAGTAGGTCAGGGGCGAAATACTTCAACTCATCGAGTAATTGTTGGAGATAGGCAACCTCACTAGTAACATGTGATTGAGCCTGATACTCTGATTCGGCAATGGATCGGGCAACAAACAATTGAGTGCTTCTTACTTTTCCATGAGACTAGATTATCTTCAACAAAAATGTAATATCCTGTTGTGGACTTCCGATCAAATGGTCAGCCTACCAGTCAGTATCAGAAAAGCCCTCAATGCGTTGGTGCTCATAATCACTATATAACAAGCCTAAACTCGAATGCTGTTTTATATATCTAAGGATGTAAGAGTTGCTTCTCAATGAGAAACACGACGATTAGACATGAATAGGCTCACAACACTCATAGACGAGCGGCAATAAGATAATTCAGCTTACCAACAAGCCGTGTGTCACCTTCCCCTGGTGCAAGTTTCACTCCCGAGAGCATAGGAGTGCCACTAAGCTTAGCACCCACTATATCATCATTAGGTAACAGATCAAGGGCATATTTGTGATAGGATAAAAAGATCTCACACTTACAGCTAGCGACTTTAATGCCAAGAAAATACTTTAGTTGTCTAAGATCTTTTGTCTGAAACTGTTTCTGTAAAAAGATCTTCAAGGCGACAATCCCTGTACTATCACTGTCTGTAATCATAATATCATCGACATATACAACCAAGAGAATACATATAGCATCGGAGTGTCAGTAAAATATTAATGATCCTTCGCCGATCTCCGCAAATTGAACTCTAGCACAACGGAACTAAATTTCCTAAACCATAGTCTGGGCAATTGTTTCAAGCCATACAAAAATTTCTTCAAACAACAAACATAATCGGACGCCCCTAAGCAACAAATCTTAGAGGTTGCTCCATGTATACCTCCTCCTGCACACCATCGTGAAGAAAGGTATTATTCACATCCAGCTGATGCAAATGCCATCCACAAGAGGCAGCAAGAGAAATGAGTAGACAAACATGCGCCATATTGACAACATGAGAGAAAGTATCAGTATAGTCAATACCATAAACTTAAGCATATCTCTTAGCTACCAAGCGGGTTTTAAGATGAGCAACAAAAGCCATTAGGTTGACTTTCATGACAAACATCCACTTGTAATCGATAGCATGCTTGCCGACAAGTAAAGGAATCGGATCCCACGTTGAGTTGGTCTCAAGGGCCTCCATCTCCTAAATGATTGCATGCGTCCACCTAGGAGAAGAGAGAGGTGCAGAATACAGAGTCCAAACAAAGTAGAGAAATACGGAGTCCAAATAAAGCAGAGATATATGTCTGTAGGATATCCTATCATAAGAGATATGAGCGGACATAAGCTACGTAGCACAACTACGCTGACCTTTTCGTAGGACAATTGGAAGATCCAAATCAAAGGATGAAGTGGACGTAGGAGTAGCCGATGACGAAGTCATAGTAGAAGACGAAGGATGAGAATCATGAACAACCGATTAAAAATCCAAACCTCGAGTAGCCGATGTAGGAGCAACAATAGGAGGAGAAGCACACTTATCTAGATGGTCCAACTCATCAAGGACGACTCGAAGAGGGCCACGAGGGGCGGGTAGCAGGTCAGGTGGAGAAGCCGGAACAGGATGAAATCGCAGCTAACTTATAGACGAGAAGATCATCCACAGAAGAGGATGACTCAGATGGTAGCCCAAGTGAGGGTGAACTATTGAAGAAGAGCTAAACGGGGTAATCTCATCGAATACAACATCAGCTGAAATACGTAATTGTCCCAACTCAAAAGAGTAGCACAAATACCCCTTTTGCGTGTAAGAATTATACGACTATGCGAGGAGTTCATCTCATGAAGGGTGTCCAGCCCAGTTCAACCTGTCAGCGTAAGATTTCAGAGATCGATCAGTAGCAAGTCAAAAACAACAAAGATCCAAGATTAGTTAAGGAAATAATATCTTGTATAATCCCTTGATTCTCTCCTTAAAATTCTCTGTACTAGTAGCTTCCACTTATCTAAGTATTATATATACTCGGTGGAATCAATGTGAACAGTATCGTGAGAATATTTTTCTTCTTATCTCTTCACTTGATATCAGAGCCTTAGTGGCAAATGTTTTTTTTTTCCAACTCCATCTCCTTCGCTATAGTTTCAACGATGTCGGGCACCATTCCAGCTACTGAAACTACCGCCACTACATCCACCGCCTCCACCACTGCCTCCTTACCCATAGTCAAGTCCATTAGCCAAGAAATATCGTACAAATTGGCCTCCAATAATTATCTTGTTTGGAAGATGCACGTTCTGCCCGTTCATGGACTTCTTGGTCTGGTCAACGGATCGTCCACCCGTCCCAGTGAAACCTGCGTCGATGTTGCAACTTCAGCATGGTTTCGTCTAAATTAGATGGTCTTGGCCTGGATTGCCTCCTCCTTGTATGATGACGTTCTTCTCCAAGTAATTCATTGCACCTTAGCCCGTGATATTTGGGTTACCTTGGAAACCCTTTATGACTTGGTCAGTCGATCCCGTATTCAATGTGTCAAACGAGAATTGCATTCCCTTTCCAAAACACCCAATCAGTTACCGCATTTGTGCATCATGCTCGTGCCCTCTCCCGTACCCTTGCTCTTGCCGACCATCCCATCTCAGATACAGATCTCATTTTTCTTATTCTAGCGGGTCTCCCAAAGGAATTTGATTCTGTCGTCACCTCCATCAATTTAGAAACGCCACTTCCTTCATTGGACTTTGTCACCGCTGCTCTTACAGACTTCGAGCAGCGTCTCCAGCATCTTCAAGAAATCACAGCCCCTGCGGGTGCTTTTGTTGCTGCAGACCAACAATCCTCCCACACTACTCAGTCCGCTGGCCGTTCTTTTTCTCGCCGCAATTCCAGTAGGGGTGGCTCCTCTCGTGGGCGAGGACAGACTTCTCGCCGTCGAAGCTATCAATGGGCGACACCAGTAATTAGTGATACTATTTCAGTTTATTACTACAAATGTGGTTACCCCAATCACAAAGCGAATGTGTGTGAAGCCCCTTCCTCTACTACCCGGGCTGCTCAACCATTCACAGCTCTCCAAGTGTCCGACTCCAATGACACATCTTGGTACCCAGACACTGGTGCATCACACTATATGACACCTGATCCTTCCATCGCTGACGGTATGACACCTTACTCTGGAACTGATTCAATTATTGTTGGAAATGGGACTCGCCTCTCTATTCATTCCATTGGCACTGTTCATCTCTCTCCCCCTATTGTTTTAGAGAAAGTTCTCATCGTGCCACAGATTCAGAAAACCTGTTAAGTGTTTCGCAATTTACAATGGATAATAACTATTACTTCATATTTTACCCATTGGGTTTTTTTGTCAAGGACATGCAGACAGGAAAAACTCTACTCTCAGGACCTAGAGAAGGTGCTCTTTACCGGGTTGCTTCAAATCCGGATGCTCTTTCTTCATCAGTCTGTCTTTAAGACTTCAACACAATAAAAGCAATGGTGATTTATGGCATGCTCAGTTAGGACACCCGTCCTCCCAAGCATTACAGCTACTTTCATCTATGCTTAATTTATCCACTTCTCTAAATAAATATGTTTGTCCGAGTTGTAAATTGGACAAAAGTTCTAAATTGCCGTTTGTTCTCCGATCAACTTATGCTTCTTCTGTCTTTAGTACACTACATAGTGATGTTTGGGGCCCCTCCCCCGTTGTCTCTATTGATGGCTACCGCTACTATTTAAGCATTATTGATGAGTGCTCCTGGTTCATTTGGTTATTTTCTCTTCGACGAAAATCTGAGGTTCCCGTAATTTTTATTGCTTTTATTAATTATATTCGCCGACAATATAAGCTCTTGTTAAAGATTGTTCAAACAGATGGAGGCAGGGAATACAACAATATTACCCTACAAAAATATTTCTACGCCGAAGGGATTTCTCATCTTATATGTCATGTCCCGACACACCGGAACAGAATGGGTTTGCTAAGCGTAAACACCGTCGTATTGTGGAGACGGGCCTCACGCTCTTGGCACATTCTAATCTCTCTCGGGAGTATTGGTCCTACGCATTCACAACGACTACCTCTCTCATTAACAAACTTCCTTCTCGTTTTCTGTCCGAACGTATTCCTTATAATGTTCTTTTGTGTAAGCCACCCGACTATTCTATGCTTAGAGTTTTCGGGTGTATCTCCTACCCTTACATGCAGCCCTTTGGACACATCAAACTTGAATACAAGAGCAAAACATGTATTTTTCTCGGCTATTCCAATCAACATAAAGGATATCGTTGTCTGGACACGTTTATATATCTCGCCATGTATCCTTTGTCGAGGATCTTTTTGGCAAGCTGGTACCTCGAGTCTTGCCAACACCAAGACATCCCTCGCCTTTACTTTCAAGCGCCTTCCCAAGAAGTCCCAAATCTGTCAGTTGCCTGATTCTCGCCATTCCCCGAAGCCGGGAAGCCCTTCAATTGCTACTCCACCAGTGAACCACCCAAGCGTGGAACCCAACTCCCCCATTGTATATCAGCGCCGGTCCAAGCCCATGCCTACTCCAGCTATCTCCACGGCAGCTCGCCTGGAGGCCTCCCCATCATCGAGTCCTTCAGCACAGGAAGCCCCAACCAGTCCATCCTGCACCGCGCCCGAGTACCACCGATTCCACTGCATCTGCCATCAATGTCCCTTTTGCTGGGCATCCCATGGTCACTCGCAGCAGGGATGGAACTCGTAAACCACGAGTGTTTTATGCTTCTTGCCATCCACTGTCATATGCCCTTGTTATCGCTGCACAGTCTATTTTATTAGAACCACACACCTATAAGGAAGCAGTTTCTGATGTCAAGTGGGTCCAGGCCATGGAAGAGGAGTACCGGGCTCTGAAGCGAAATAAAACATAGACTCTTGTACCTTATCATCCATATCTGTGAATATCATTGGAAGCAAGTGGGTTTATCGGGTAAAACTCAAAAGTTATGGCACAATTAACCGCTACAAGGCTCGACTTGTCACAAAGGGTTACAACCAACGACCCGAGTTCGATTATGATGAAACTTTCAACCCCGTGGTCAATCCTGGAGCCATCCGTCTAGTTCTTTCACTGGCTATCCGTCAACTGGATGTACGCAATGCTTTTTCTACATGACGATCTCCGCGAGACCGTATTCCTCCAGTAGCCCACGGGGTTTGTTGATCATGCTGCTTTGGATCATGTGTGTCATCTCCACAAGGCGTTCTATGGCTTAAAACAAGCGCAGCGCGTTTGGTATCATAAGCTCACCTCCCTTCTTCAGCAAATTGAATTTCAAGGTTGTCCTCATGATCCATCTTTCTATGTTTGGTGTTCCGGCTTAGCCACAATCTTAATCTTCACTAGCAGCTCACATTCCCTGCTTATGCACCTCATCAGTCGACTTTTTACAGCCTTTGATATGAAAGACCTGGGCCCACTGCATTTGTTTCTTGGCCTTGGTGTTCATCGGACGTCCACTTGCCTCACGTTGTCTCAGACAAACTATGCTTTACAACTATTAGACCGCTTCAAACTCGCCAACTGTAAACCTGTAAAAACTCCTCTCAGAGCTGGAATACACCTCACCCAGTGTGGTCAGCCTCTCCTAGATGCCACACAGCTTATCGTCAGATGGTTGGGTCTCTTCAGTATCTCACCCTCAGCAGGCCTGACGTCGCCTTCATTGTAAGCCATGTCTGCCAGTTCATGTAAAGCCCCACAACGGCACACTTTGAGGCGGTTAAGCGAATTTTTCGCTACATCAAAGGAACTCTCCACTTCGGTCTTCATTTTTATTCCTCTACCCAACTCTCTCTTCATGCCTTCTCTGATGCCGATTGGACCGGCTGTCCCGACACATGCAGGTCCACCACAGGCTATGCCATTTACCTCGGCCCCAACCTTATTTCTTGTGGCGCGAAGAAGCAAACCATTGTCTCCTAGTCGAGCACCGAAGTAGAGTATCTAGCGCTGGCAACTACCACCGCGAAAACAGTCTGGTTCTTGCATCTCTTAGGCCGTCTTGGTCTCACAGTCCACAGCCCCCCTGTTTTGTATTGTGACAACATTGAAGCACTTCATCTTTCTTGTAACTCAGTTTTCTACAGCCGAACAAAACACATTGGTATTGATGTTTACTTCATTCGGGATTATGTTCGGGCTAGAACGTTGTTAGTGGCTCATATCTCCGGTGCTTCCCAGGCTGCGAATATCTTTACAAAATCACTTCTTCCAGACCGATTCGCTCAACTACGTGGCACGTGCCAAGCTCCTCGTCCGGGATATTCCCTCCTTGAGCTTGCGGGGGGATATGCGAGGAGTTCATCTCATGAAGGGTGTCCAGCCTAGTTCAATCTGCCAGTCCGAGATTTCAGAGATCAGTAGCACGTCAAAAACAGCAAAGATCCAAGATTAGTTAAGGAAATAATATCTTGTATAATCCCTTGATTCTCTCCTTAAAATTCTCTATACTAGTAGCTTCCACTTATTTGAGTATTATATATACTCGGTGGAATCAATGGGAACAGTATCGTGAGAATATTTTTCTGCTCATCTCTTCACAAGAATAACCCAGAAACATGCATCTCAAGGACTTAAGATCTAACTTTGTCATATGTGGTCAGATATCCGAAACATCATGTACACCCAAGATGCGTAGAGGCAGAAGATGATGGGATTGGCCAAGAAATAACACACTATACGATGACATCCAGTTAATCAAATATACAACAGTCAACACCATGTCACCCAAGAACACCTCATTATCTGAATTTCAGAACAATAATGGTGAAAGTTAATTAATTGTATTAAAAAAAAGTGCCTTCCTCGGTGTGCAACTGTCCCCGGCTAATGTAAGGGGTAGGTGGAGGGGTGTATGTGCATATGTATGTAGCTTTATCTCTATATTTCTGCAAAGATGTTTCCACACCTTAAATCACTAGGGAAGCAACTTACAAACAATAACGTTACTTCTCACTAGGTGGGATCAGTCATTCTGTTGAACGAAGTTACTTGTCGAATGCCGAAAACCATTAGCATGGGTTGGCATCCAGTTTTGATCCACTCTATGGGGAATGTACATGATTTTATGCTAAAGATTGACTCAAGAATCTACTGTCTTACTAGTGTATTCAGCGGAGGGTTTTAGGAGTGATTGATTTGCATGTGGTGCTTGTTGATACGCCACGAGCACATCATGATGTTCTTTCCTAGTGATTTTTTTTTTTTTGTAAATATTGGAAAGGAAGGAATCCCTATTGGTTTTATGTATGGGGAGTGATGTAATCTTTGAGATGACACGCGGAACAATGGATTAACTTTCAACCCCTATTTGTTTTCAGTCACTGGATGAATTATTTAGTTTTATTCAAGTTATATCTGGTGGAGCAGATGAGACTAGAGAAGGTCCTATTTAAGGATTACGTCACAATAGAAATGATGAAAGGTGCCTTAAATAATGGATTTCAGACGCTGGAGGATTAGAAATTGCATATATGAAACTAGTTCAGGTCAAAGTAGTAGTGGAAATGGCCACCTTGGTAGTAGTAAAGTTGGTGCGAGTGTTACCATTACGTTGGTCAACAATTTTAATCCTAGGGTAGACAACAACCTTCTCTTTGTGTGTGTGTGTGTGTTAGTTGCGTTGCATTACAAGGTGTTAGTTGCATTGCATTACAGGTTTACTCACGTTATTTAAAATAAAGAAAAGGGAAAATTATAAAAAAAAATCCAAACTAACACTTTTTTAAATCATCATCCAGACTTTGATTTTTTTACAAATAGTCATCCACCGTTAAATATGCTGACGTGACAGTTAAAAAATTTGCAAATAGACATCAAAATTAACATTTTTTTTTAAATGGCCATCCAAACTTCAATTTTTTTCAAAAAAAAAAAAAATTCAAAGTTTGGATGCCTATTTACAAATAGTCATCCAAACTAACACTTTTTTTTTTTAATGACGGATGACTATTTGCAAAAAAAATTAAAGTTTAGATGGCTATTTGTAAAAAATTTTGGATGTCTATATGAAAAAAAAGTTAGTTTGGATGAAAATTTGTAATTTTCCCTGAAGAGAAAGTAGCAATGAAAATGATGTTACATGTGACTATGGATAAAAGCTTTTATGTTCTGCTTTCAATTGTATAATAGAGGGCACATCATATTGATGCGAGATGATACATGGCCTAGTAGCTGTGATGAAGTGGAACCAAATATTGAGGAATTGTATGCGACCCCAAAATATTGGTAAAGCTTGTTGTAAAAGTACGAATGTCAACCTTGTGGTAGAGAGTCGAAAAAGGTGTATGAAATATATTCTCCTACCACAAAGGTCAACCTTGGTGGTAGAAGGTTTATGAAATATATTTACATGTTACCATTGTTGAAGTGCGTGATGTTTTGCAACTTGTCACATGAATTATTTTTATCATAAGTTGTTCATGAAAATTTTCTACTGCCTAAGTTGAGACAATACTGGTTTCTAGGTGTTTGCTGGTATACTATAACATGTTGTTCTGTGTATAGTTCACATTCTTCAATTGTTCATGAAAATTTTCTTCTCGCAGTGCTGATAGAACACATCTAAAGCGGAAATTGGATCTTGAATTTCAGACCCCAGAACGCTAGCATACACCTGATTTTTTTTTCTACTGAAGATTACGGAGTTTTCGTGCTGTTATACTCATCTGAAGTTAAAATTGAAGCCAGGACTTGACCTTCAACAGGAATAACGGTAATCCTACAGCCTGATCCCTTGATATCCTTGTTGGATGAATATCGATTATTGTTTTCAATATCGATGTGTATGAGGTGACACCAACAACAGCATCGATCGCGTTACTTTATATTGCTGAAGCCTTTTCATTTGTGAAGGAAGTTGGAAAATCCCTTCCTTTTACAGTGACCAAAAAAAGGTAAAATGCTATACAAAAAGAGAGAAAGAGAGAGAAGCATATGAGTGGAGTAACACTTGGATTTTGGTCTCTCTTCTGGTTTCTCTGAGCAATCTAACTAGTGTATTAATTGTGCTTGTATCTTCGTCATCTGTTATTGAAATCTTGCAGCTAATCTTTCTTGTTTCAGTTTTGGTATTAGTTTCTTATTTGACGCAGCAGATTGATTCATACTTGTATTACTTGATGGAGTTTAAATATATCATGGGATCCCAGATTGTGGATTCTGTTCTGCCTGGTGGGTGAAACTGGCTCCCATTTGAATCCCCACCATGCATGCCACTGTGACTTGCTTGCCTTGCTGCTGTTCTGGTTCTGTCGTGTGAGTTTTATTCTATTTATTATAGCGTTAGAGAGATGTTAAGCTTGTTTTAGAAAGATCTCTGAGTCTGGCATTAAATGAAGTAAAAAGATTTCTTCATATTCTGACTTGTGCTATAAATCGTGAAAGAGGATTGCTCTCTTTTTTGGTTTTCCATGTAAGAAGTGATTTCACAAGAACATGACAACCGAAATCTTAGTCAAGTGAATGTGTGATCAATCGACATCAGTCTACTTTAATAGAGCCTATACATGACCACACATCATGTACTTGACGTGAGTATGTGCTTTGCCAGAATTGAGCTTTTATTACGTGTGTGTTGTAGTTTAGTGGTTGAGCCTGTTGCATTGTATGTTTGTGAATTAATGATGTATGGTTTTTGGTAATTCCTCCCTCCTAATAAAGGATGATGTTGCTTCTTTGTGCGCTGTAGCTAGCTAGCTAGCTAGCATGATCTCAAGTGGAGTGGGACTAGCATTTTCTTTTCCCAGACAGCAGTTGTTCCCTTCTCTAGTTGCTGGCAGAGTATATTTCAGTTGTAGTCGTTGCAAGTTTGAGTATCGGTGTGGTTTTGAAAAATGTATGCCTATCCCACATGGAGATCTTTCGAAGGAAAGTAGTGCACGGATCAATGAAATATGTTCTATGTATTTATTGTATGTTTTAACTTTATATAAAAATAACTGCTTGATTTAAATACGAGAACAACAATAAACAGTAACTGAGTATACAAAATCAATGGTTCTGACATAAAGAGCATTTTTCTCTCATATGCAGCAAAACAAGCAACATTTTTCTGGAATTCCATACGTTTATTTTTATTCAACATAATCATATATCATCGCCAAACAATTTTTTTTATTATAATCCAACATAGAATGCGGTTGCCTGTTGGAAAAACAAAAAAATATATAAATTATACGGCTCGATGACGATTCGTCGAAAACTATTATTGTATATATACATTTTACCTTGAAAATAGAGTATTCAAGTCATCCGCATTACCTCACTTGTATGGCTGTTTAATTCTCTTTTTTTCTTTTTTTTACCTTGAAACAAAAGCTCGACCTTAATCCTCTTTTTTTAAACAGCAAATTAAAACTAAACATCAGAATTTCACAATAAAGAATCAGATTATACAACAAAGGATCTAACTTTATTGGAGGTTTAGAGAAGCCGAAGCCGATTCTAGAGAAACAGAGAAGAAGAAGTGTGGAATTGGAAGTGACGAATGAAGAGAGGTAAGTGGGTAACTCAGATAATTCACTGCCTCAAATTTCAGTTGAGGGGACGTGAGGAGTGCAAATACGCAAGTAACTGGCTGGACGGTGAAGATTATATTTGTCAGATGATGATGAACGATCCTGGTTAAAATGCATTGGTAGGCACAACATTTATATTTTAAAATAATAATGAGAAAGAAAAATAACATCGAGTCGAATTATATCGAGTATTTATCGAGCCAAGTATATCACGAGTAGTTCAAAAAATTTCGAACTACTCACGAGCCTAATGAGCCGAGCATGCTATTGTTTAAGCTCGGCTCATTAAATAAACAAGCTAAAAAAAAACTCGGCTCGACTCGTAATATTAACGAGTTTGAGCTCTAATCGAGCCGATCTCGAGTCCTTCTCGAGCTACTCTACTCGATTTACAGCCCTAGGTAAGGTTCTAACGAACGAGCACATGTGTTGGCAACGACCTCACACCCAAGCGTTCGCACTCGAAGAATGAGTATTCGTCGCGGGTCTCTAAGAAAGGAGATGAGTAGGCAGGGTTGGCAACGTAATTCCACCGAAACGATTCGAGGACAGACGAGCCTCCCAACACACAAGGATGTGCGCTGTTTAAGTGCGGGAGAATGTCACGATGCATTGATCCATGACAATGACGATCAAGGCGTCCACGATTGGTTAAGTAAAAATGGTGGACGACTGCGGCATTAAAGCGTTGTTGTGACGTTGGATAGATGTTCCTATGAGGAAGAGATGTTCTATCCAATCACCAACTGATCTCTAAAGTAGAGAATGCAAGTTAAAGCTGAGATCCTAGCATGGATGTGCCGCACAATCCGTTCAAAGAAACTGGACCGTGACACAATGCATCACAATATATTGGATTCAAGGACCAAATGTTAAAACATTCATCAAGGTGGAGAAATTGACAAGCTTACTCAAATATTCAAAATATTTCGCAATTGAGCCAGAGATAAGAACATCATTCGCTTCTCCCATTTTCACAAAACAACAGCTACCCTCCTTTCGGAGCCGACTTCAAAACACTTCATAAGTCAGTCGGAACTCAAAGCTTAAAACACTTTTCACATTTATTCACTCATCATCCCTCTTCTAGGAGTCGGTTTAAGTGGCTATCACACAAAAGTCTGTTCGGCGTACGGACTCAAATCGCCAACTATCATCCCTACACACACATGCAGCTATTCGTGGGCTCAAACCACAGGCGTTACCCCACCCAAGTTGTGGTTGTTTCGAATCTTTCATCCAAGAGATGCTTCATCCCAACTTATACGCAATGTGATATCAAGCCATTATGTCATCTCAATTGCCATTCAAGTCTCTTTTCCAAAACATTTTTCAACCATTTTCAAACTAGGGGATCACCACTTGGACCAAATCAGATGGTTTCAAGCATATTTCCCATTAACAACATCGTAGTGAAAACAACAAGACACTCATATCAGAAATTATTTCTCAAAGCATTATAAGTAAGAAGAAAACAGTTTTGATCAAACATTGGACGTCAAATACACACACAACTACATAGAATGAAAGCGAGTAGTATAGCTCCCCTAATAATTTTTTTTATGCCCCTCGCATATTGCATTTTTTTTTTTCTTTTTTTGCGTCTCGCTTCGATTAGACGCACGTATTTGCCTTACACCTCAAAGTCCCTTACGCCTCGGTGCGCCTTGTACCTTTTAAAACACTGATTCCTCATGCTGCAGCTACTGTTTTACTGATCAATATCACATGCAAGCATGTGAGTGAACCCCCCTCCCCACTATATAAATTTCATGTTCTTAGCAAGTTAAACCAGCTGATATATCGGTTGGGTAACACTGAAGTAGATGCAAGCATCGACATCTATTATGGTGGTTGGCAGAGAACTGAAAATTTGAACACTAACATATCATGTAGTTTTGAAAAGCAAGCAGGTCTGATGATAAAGTTAGTCCATGTACACCTACCTACATACGCATGATACATACACTTTGGGGTTCTCATGTTACATACAAAATATAAAATAAGAACTTTCAAGATCGACAGGAAAAAGAGACAAAAAGAAGGAAGAAAAAGAATCAGCCATGAACGAGGATCTGTGCAAGACACTGATCAACAAAAGGGTCTTCTTTTTAGATACATGAAAATGATGTGCCTGTAAGTGTATGTTGAGGACAAACTATTTTCCATCTCTCCATCAAAATCTAATCACTATTCACAATAATGTTGAACAACAATTTGTTAACTCTTGTTCTGCTCACGGAGAAATTTATTATTATACAATACACATGTTAACCGGCTACTTTTTGTAGGCAAAATCATTTTCATTTGAGAATTATGTATCTTTTAGGTCACAAGGAGAGAATTCTCTTATTTTTAAAACGAGGTTATAAAGAATAATGACTAATATGAGAAAAAACCAAAACATGGTGACTTCTTCATTTATGATTTGATTGTGATTGCTAAGGGAAATTCAATTGTGTAATAAAACAGTCCAACTAAAAAGCTCCATACAAGTTCAAGCAAGTTTTAAGACTATAGACTATAGGAAGACTTGGTTGTGATTTGGTTGCCATATTCTCTGTTCATCTTACATGATTGTGTCCTGGTCATCACCGGATTCAGTGGCCTCTAACACTAACTGCCATGTGTGAACTACGAACTTAAAATTCCTAATTCCAATGCACTTTACACCATCAATGATGTTTCAAAACTTCTTCTGCCTAGACTAGATGAGAGAAGTCAACAGTATACAGTAGTTCCATTTGTGTGCTTCTAATGATTGCATATCATAATTCAAAGCATTTGGTTGAAGCGCTCATTTGTTTTCAAGAAAGGTAAACTACCAGAGACACAATTGCACGAAGAGTAGATAAGGCAACAACAATTTTCTGAATTAGCAGAGACAAGAAAAGGAAACTCACTGCTTGTCCGGCGTTTCTCCATGGAAGCATCAAAAGAAAACCATGCAGTATAAAAACAGGTAAAAAAAATGAGAATACACAAAACAACTTGGTGCATCTGTAGACCTACCACGATAAAGCTAAAGAAATTTCCGGAAATCGCACCAAGATGGTAGCCACTCTGGAGCATCCCTAGTGCTCGGATAACTGTTAAGACTTCACAGCATCAGCACGAGGC
>JAOWBR010192997.1:0-10012 GCA_028571145.1 Dionaea muscipula
GCTGATTTGATGACAATGATGGTGGTCGATTGGGTTTGGACGATGCATCGATGTCGTCTTTGTTTCGGGTAGTCGTTTTGTCTTCGTTTTGTCCTTCTTGATCTTTGGATTGATGTAGCGTGTTAGGGGCTAGTTCGGTGGGTTGTTTGTACATGTTTTGGTGCATTTTGGGTTGCCGTGTGGTTGGGAAGTCGTGGATTTCGATTTGATAGTGTTTGGCACGATTTTGCATTTGTAGAATTCGCGTTTCTGCATTCAAGAATTCCGGTCGACCGGATTCTTTTTCCGGCCGACCGGATATTTGAGGCTCTCTCTGGTTGGCATTTCTGGCCGATCGGATTCCCAGAACCGGTCGACCGGTGCTGCCTGCTGTGGCTGTTTTCGCTTCCCATGATCCTAAGTTTCATGCTTCGTGTCCTAGGGGTTCATCCAAGGATTTTTAATGCGTTTTTTTAGCATGTTTAGCATGGATTGGGATTGTTAGTGAGTGGTTCACTTGGTTTTGTCTAGGTGGTGACGTTTCTGTTTATGGTGCGTTGTGATCGTGATTAGTAGTTCTCTTGGACTTGCTTGGACTTCGGGTGAGGGGTGTACACTTAGTCGTCATTCCTTTTCCTCCCACCATTCCATTATTTAATTATTCAGTTTTGATACCCTATTCTGCATGATCTATTTAATGCGTGATTTATAAAGTGTGATTGATATTTAAAGTAATGAGTATTTATAAATCATGCTCTCGAGTACGACTTTTATTAAATGTGTTGTTTAATTATAAATCATGTTATTTGATGAGTCCACCATGTGATATTTATTGTTTTGACTCTCGTGGCCCTGCTTGAATTTTATAATTATTTTTAGGATGGACTCGGGGTACCGTGGTGGAGTTGAGTTTTGTTGAAATTTGAGACTTGAGAACTAGAATTTTGAGTGTCGGAATTTGGTTATTGAGAATGTCCAAGGGATAGTGAGTCTGATCTTTCAGAGTGACCTTGACCACGCGGGCAAGTATCCCGATGTGACACAACGTCTATAAGTTCATCGATTGATCACAGTTGGATTTGGACGGTATCTTCCATGTGGTATATTCTCGGAGGCCAATTCGGCTTATGCCCATGATTAGGGTGGGGACCCCTATTGAGTGGTTGGTTGGCACGTTGGCAGTACATAATACGTGAGTATGAGATGTACCAACTTGTTTTTGTGTGGTAGAATGCGGGTGTTACCGTTGGGTATTTTATGTGGTAGATTCCGGGTGCTAGCGATGAGTTTTGGGATGGTGATACAGGTTGAGATTTGGGATATTTGAGACCTTTACTGTTTTATGATGTGTTTCCCGGTATCAATGCTTCCCTTGAGATTTTACGATGTTTTATATCCATCGATTATATTTTATATTTATGCGGCCTATCGTTGGATTTCTTAGTAGTTTTGTTACGTTCATTTGAGACTTCTTCGGACATGTGATTTCATGTGACGGTATGTTTTACGTTATACTTTTGAGTTATGACTTTAAAATATCTCTGGCACCGTCATTCCTATTGTGAGTTTCTTCCATAAATATCTTTTGCACCTGTGGGATGTGGCTCCCTCCAATTGCTCCCCGATCACCTCCGTGTTACGAGTTAAGGTGGTCGGGCTTGGTATCTTACGTTTGATTCGGGCCACTACCACACCTCATGGAAGTCCTGTTTATTTAAATCATATGCTGTCCTCTGATTTTATTCTGACCCTGTGTATACCCCCAATTAAACGTTGTTGTGCAGGTTAGATTTCTTGTTAGGAGGATGCGGCAGGAAGACGACGCGGCCTCTTAGGAATGTGATTGTCTTTATGTTGTTCTTTGTTAGTTTTCTTAGTTTGAGGGTTTGGAGTTGTATGTTGAGTTACATGTGGGCACTTGCTAGTTATGACCAGTTGTCATTTGATCAGTTGGTTGGATTGTTCCCTTTGATTTATTTTTATGTGAATTGATTTAGACGCTTTTATTTCCACCCTTGAGATTGTTTTCGCTGTTTGGTTTAGGGTTTAGACTTGTGTGGTCCGTGGACGGGTCCACGGGTCGTACGCCGATCCACCCGGGGTGGGGTGTGACATCGGTCCATTAGAGGTGGGGTGTGACACATAACCTGAAGGTGGACCCCGCACGTGGGCCCCGCAGCCCGGTTGCTCGCTGACCGTTGTGCGTCTGCCCACTCACCGCTGCCCAATAGGGTAGGACAACGCTCTGGTCCTGCACATCGAATAAGATTAACATGTGGCGATGTCGAACACACGATGACCTGAAGGCCCAACTCTTGGCGACCTGGAGGCTCAACACGTGGCGATTTGGGGGTAAAATGGTCATTTCATAAGTCCTAAGGATTGAAATCGAATCCTATAAATACCCCCTTTCTCCTTGATTTCAAGGATTTAGGAAACTGAGAAGATCAATAATCTTCTTGAATTTTCTATTTTTTTAAGGTGTTCAGTTTTCCGATAAGTGAACTGACTTACCGTCGGAGCGGCCTTTCGAGGACCGCCTCGGACTGATTCTGACAAGCTTTTTCCTGTACAGATCACGAGTTCAACGACCTGTATCCTGCGGGCTTCGACAGTGAAGTGACGTGATTCGACATACATAAGGATAATCGGATTTTCAACAGTTATCAAGTTATATTATTCTTCTTTAGAGCTCGAGATGAAATATTGCTAAAAAATCTAGGGGTGGACACATGTCGGTTTTGGTCTAAATTTCGTAGAATCTGGAACAGAACCGTTGAAAAAATCTACAGTTCGATTCGGTTCGAGTTTTGTATTTTAAAAATAGGAATCTGGATCGAATTAGACCGTTTGACATGGTTCGGTTTGGGTCTACGATTTTCTGACCCCATTTGCCCACCCCTAGTCGGTTTGAGTCCAAACTTCGTGGAACCTGATACTGAACCGTTTAAAAAAAGTTATGTTTCGGTTCGGTCCGCATTTATATTTTAAAAACATGTGTGGATTGAATTAGACTGTTTAACACGGTTCTGTTCGGTTCTGCGATTCCTGATTCTGTTTGCTGATCACCTATAGAAAAATCAAACACAACATAACTTCATGTCGGGCACAAATCACGATACAAGCACAAGCACAACCACGTGCAAAGGGACAACGGGCCACATGCTCGGGCTCTTGTGTCGGACTTTTTTTGTGCCTTGCACGGGTAACGGGGTCGTACTTTGATCTATCGACTCAATCCAACACGAAAAAATCATACAAGTATATATTGGTTGACCCTATATAAATTACACACTGATTCCTCCTCCCCAATCTGCTATAAAGGAATTCGTACTTCTAAAGACGTTAAGATCACAAGAATAGATAAGCTAGCTAGCTAGCTGGAGTTTTTTTTTTTTTTTTAATCAGAGAGTTGGTTAATTTTACCAATCTTCTTGAACATCTTAAATCATAAAATGGACATATTCAAAAGAAAAAGAAAAGTTTTCTTTGTCTAGTGAACATTACTGCGTAGTTAATGTTTATAAGACGCATAACCCGACCCAGACTAAACCCAAACCCGGTTCTCATATCAAAGCGCAACCGTTCTGACAAAACAAACAAAATTCCCTTCTTTCTGATTCTTTCTGTTGCAATCCGATTTTCGCGTCTCCCTCCCTCTTTTTGTCCGATTACGATTACGCTCCCGTGCTCGACTGCTGGTGCCCAGCACCCCACGCCGCCACGCGCCATGTAAAACAGCCATCGCCATGATCTACTTCCCGCACAACCCAGCCCCCACGCGCCTCCCTTTCACGTGTGCCCCATCTTCATCACCATCACCATTCTCCTTTCTCCTCATCACCATCACCATTCCCCCCCGCCTCTCACTCTCTCTCTTCACTGTTTCTTTTCTGTTACCTGCAAATTCCCCCTCCCCACACACACTCACACGACACACACTCGGAAAATCCCAAGAAATTAAAGAAAAAAATTAATCTTTCTTCACTTGTAATCATTACCCACAAAAGAACCTCCATTAATTAAAGCGCATTTCTTTCTTTCTCCTAATTTGACAGCCATTGTTAGAGAGAAATTCAGATATATAGACGATGATGAGGTAGTCTAGTAGCTAGCTAGCTAGGCACATTGTGGGTTGTTGTGGGTTTCTGTTTCATTGGGGGAAAATAGTGGGTTTTCTTCTTGGGTTTTGATCAGTTTAGAGAGAGAGAGTGAGGAAGGGAAGAAAGAAGGCAGCAGCATAAAACGACCTTTTTTAGCCCAAGCATATCCTGCTCCCATGAGATATTTGCTCTTCCCCCTCCACAGCTAGCTCAGAGAAAAACAAAACGAGAGAAAGAAAAAGGAAAAGGGGGTTGCCCTCTTTCTTTCTGGTGATTAATTTTCCCCAATATTTCTCATTTCTCACGCAGGCGGCCTCTGTGGCTAGCTACTCTCTCTCTGTTGTCTTTCTTGTTCTGTGTTTGTCTCCCTCCCTTTTTGCAATAAACTTTCACACGGATACCAAAGCAACTTACAGAGATGGAAATGGAAGTTGGGTCAGTATACCAAGTAGATCACTCAAAGCTACCAAGCCAGGCTCCTGGTCAACTTAGAACCATCAGAGCAGTCATGGTAAAGCAATTTCTAATGACATCGATTCGATAAAGCTTTGTCTATGACTTTTCCCCTTTTCTTTTTGGAAATGGGTTTTCTTCATTTTGATCAGTCTCTGATCTTTGACTCTCGATCTCTCTTTGATCCTTTGATCTCATCATCAGGTTAGTAAGAAGACGACAATGGGGACCTCCGTGGCATTTCCAAGCCACGTTTCTCTGCAAGCATTCTTCGAAGATGATAATGGGAGGAGGAGTAAAACTGGGCTGATGCAACCGAATCTTGATGCCCAGTATGAGATGGGTTCGGATGTCGCTGAGCGAGTTCTGTTTCATCAGATCCCTTTTGAAGAATTCGCCGCTCGGAGAGGAACTAGAAGCTTCTGGGTAGCAGATGCTGCTGCTGCTGCTGCTAGTCCCCCATCTAAGGAATCTGAGCCCTCCAGTACTACTACTACTACTGTGAATGTGATGGACAACAACGGTATTATTACCAATGAGGAGGGGCAGATTGTCGATCATGTTGGTTTGGTGCGATGGGGTAAGCGCCGGAGAGCGACGTTCATCGGTAAGCATAAGGATCGGAGGAGCTCTATGACGTTCATCGGTACCGTACTGGAAGTGGATCATGATCAAGAAATGGATGATCAGCTGGCGGTGGAATTAGAAGGAGCCCAATTAGACAAGGAAGAGGACTGCTGGTACAGTGGCAGCAGAAGGGAGTTGAAGAAGAGGAAAGGGAGAGCAGTGTTCAAGTGTGAGATGAAGAAGAAGATGATGAAGACGGCCAAGGAGAAGAAGAAAGAGAAGTTGATTGATATTGATCATGCCGTCGCCGACGATGATCAGATAATAAGTGGCGCCATCACAAAGCAGATCAGTAGTAGTAATATTAAAGAGCGCAAGTACATCAATACCAAGAACAGATGGACTGAAGAAAGGTACGTAGGTATATTAAATAAAAGCAAAACTCTCGATCCCATGCCAGCATTAATTAATATTTAATTTTTCATTCCCTAGCTCATTAAATGTAAAATGAAAGCATTGAATTAATCCTGGCCAAATGATTGCAATTAATGGCGAATGAATTAATTAGGTATAAGAAGGCGGAGAAGAACATTCTTCAAGTGCTGAAGAGCAAGGGAGCAGTGTATGGGAAACCAATCTTGAGGCCGGAGTTGAGAATGGAGGCTCGGAAGGTGATCGGAGACACGGGGCTGTTGGACCATTTGTTGAAGCATATGGCTGGAAAGTTGGCCCCTGGAGGCAAGGAGAGGTTCAGGAGGCGGCACAACCCGGAGGGTGCTATGGAGTATTGGCTTGAGAGTGCCGAGCTTGCCAATATCCGGACCCAAGCCGGCATCGATGATCCTTATTGGAATCCTCCACCCGGTTGGCAGCCTGGTGATTCTCCTAACCAGGATGCTGTTTGTGCTAGGGACTTGAAGCTACTCAAACAAGAACTTGCGGACATCAAAAGGCAAGTCTAATTAATTAATTGAAATTAACATATATATATACATATGCATATGTGTGTGTGTGTGTGAATTAATTATATAAGTTGACTTAATTATTTGAAATGCGTGCATGGGTGAAAAGGGAAAGGAAAGGATAAAAGGATTATTAGAGCTGCTCACTATACACATTTGTATTTTGTAATTGGTTTAGCACTGATGATGTGTCAGCTTTCCATTGGTTCCTTCTATATTAGTTGTAACTGCCACATATAAATAACTAGCTACTATATGCTGTAAAGAGAGAGTTTTAGTTTGTATAGAAAATAATATACGGTGGAGGTGAACCAAGTGGTGGGTTTACTGTTCAGCTTCATTTCTTCTTCCTCTCTCACGTTTTCCCTTCATTTCCTTTTCCAAGCTTCAACATGGTATCAGAGCGAAGATGCATCTCTCCCATGGCAGAATCTTCAAAATCAGAAATCACGTGTTTGAGTGCCTTGTTGTTCACCTTTGCTATCGATTTCGTCGATTTAATCGATTGAGCATATTCATTGATTTTGCCCTAGTTTTGCTGGTGATTGGATTTCAGCGATTGAACAAACTTCTTGAGGCTCCAGCAGTGACGTCTCCAATTTCAATCCTCACTCTGCTTTCGTCTCTCTTAAACGTGTCCAGCCAGCCACGGTTACTCTGCCTAATCGTGCACGTATTCCTGTTTGCTTCGCTGGAGATGTGAAACTTGGTCCCAGCTTGGTTCTTCATGATGTATTATTTGTACCAGAATTTCATTTTAACCTCTTGTCAGTTAGTGCTCTCACCTCAGGTGCTGCACTCACCGTCAACTTCTTCCTTGATCACTTTATCATTCAGGATCTGCACAGCCAGAAGATGATTGGCAGGGGTGATAGGGTAGCGGATCTGTACATTCTGGATGTTGAAGGGCTCCACTCCAGTCCTTTGGTTCATATTAATACGGTCTCGGCACAAGTATGGCATAATCGCCTTGGCCATCTCTCATTTCAAAGACTAGACAGTTTAAAATCCCAGTTGCACTGTGATGTATCCAAGTTGCAAACTGGTCCACCATGTTATGTTTGTCCTTTGGCAAAGCAAAGACGATTGTCTTTTGATTCTAAGAATAATCTGTCTGCCCAGCCCTTTGATTTGCTACATTGCGATATTTGGGGACCGTATCATGTTGTTTCTTCTACTGGTTTTCAATATTTTTTGACAATAGTGGATGATTGCTCACGGTTTACTTGGCTATTTTTGCTTCGCCATAAATCAGATACTACTTCCATTATTCCCAGGTTTTTTCAGATGGTTGAAACTCAGTTCAATGCTCGAATTAAAGTGTTCCGTTCCGACAATGCTCTTAAGTTACGTTTTTCTGAGCTATTCTCTTCCTTGGGTGTTCTTCGTCAGTTGTCTTGTGTGGAGACTCCTCAACAAAACTCTGTGGCAGAACGGAAGCACCAACACTTGCTCAATGTGGCTCGGGCTCTTTATTTTCAGTCTCGTGTTCCTCTTCAATTCTGGACTGAATGTGTTTTGACTGCTACATAATTGATCAACAGAACTCCTTCGCCACTTCTCAAGCACCGCACCCCGTATGAGCTTTTATATTAGCAACCTGTTGATTACTCACCTTTTCGAGTGTTTGGTTGTTTAGCTTTTGCTTCCAATCTCAAGGCTCATCGAACTAAGTTTTATCCACGGTCTCGCCTATGTGTTTTTCTTGGTTATCCACCGGGAATTAAAGGCTATCGCTTGTATGATGTTCAAAATAAGCAAATCTTTATTTCCAGGGATGTTATCTTACATGAGGAGATTTTTCCCTTTCACACCATTGTTTCCATTGGCAGCCTGGTGGATCCTTTTCCAGAGCTTGTCCTGCCTGTTCCTGCTTCCTCTGGTGCTGCTCAGTAAGATTCCGTTGGTACTCCATTACCTATGGCTGCTTCACATGCTGACTCTCTTCCTGCAATTTCCCCTCCGGCTGTTCCCCATGCATCTCCACCTGCCATGAATGCTTCTCGTGAGTCTTCTTCAGATCATCAACCTGTTCTAGCTTCGGTTGCCTTGCCTCCTACTCCAAGGAGGTCTACCGGGTCTGTCACCCTCCTTCTTATCTACGACATTATCATTGCAGCCTGGTCACACAACAGGATGCTGCTCCTCCTGCTTGTTCCAGCGCCTATCCCATTCAAAGGTTCTTGTCCTACCAGTCTCTCTCAGCTTCTCATAGACATTTCATCCTTCAAGTCTCTTCCCACTATGAGCCTCAGTTCTATCATCAGGCCGTTAAATACCCTGAGTGGCGTGCTGCAATGCAGGCGGAGTTAGATGCTATGGAAGCCAATCAAACCTGGTCTATTACTTCTCTACCACCTGGTAAACGTTCCATCGGTTGTAAGTGGATTTATAAGATTAAATATCGGTCTGATGGCACTATAGAGCGACATAAAGCTCGGTTGGTGGCAAAAGGCTATACTCAGCAAGAAGGCCTTGATTTTCTAGACACGTTCTCACCTGTTGCTAAGATGGTAACCGTCAAAGTTCTTACTCTTGTTGCTGCCCGTCATTGGCATCTTGTTCAACTTGATGTGAACAATGCCTTCTTACACGGAGATCTCTTTGAGGAAGTCTATATGGACCTTCCTCTTGGATATCCTGCAACTAGGTATCCCGGTTTTCAGGGGGAGCGCCTGGTCTGCCGCCTTCTTAAGTCCATCTATGGCCTTCGCCAAGCTTCCCGTCAGTGGTATTCTAAGTTTTCCCACTCTCTTCTTCAGTTGGGTTTTGTTCATTCCGAATATGACTATTCCTTATTTACAAAAGGTCGTGGTACTTCATTTGTTACTCTTCTCGTCTATGTCGATGATATCATCATCACCGGACCTAATGCTACTGTTATTGATGACCTTAAAACTTCTCTGCATTCTCAATTCAAGCTCAAAGACCTCGGCTCCTTAAAGTACTTTCTGGGCTTTGAGATTGCTCGGTCTTCTAAAGGAATTGTCTTGTCTCAAAGGCACTACACCTTGCAATTACTTGAAGACACAGGATATTTGGCTTCTAAGCCCACCATGATACCAATGCATCCTAAGATTCAGTTGACTGGTTCTGATGGTACTCTCCTGCCCGATGCTACTATGTATAGGCGCTTGATTGGTCGTCTTCTTTATCTCACACTGTCTCGGCCTGACATCACATTCGCCGTGCATCGGTTGAGCCAGTTTTTGTCTCAGCCTCGTGAACCCCATTTAAAGGCAGCACATCACCTACTTCGATACTTGAAGAACAAACCTTGTCAAGGTCTCCTCTTTCCTTGACTTCTGTTGCTGCTCCCTTGCAGCTCAAAGGATTCTCCGACTCCGATTGGGGTTCTTGCCTCGATTTTAGAAAATCTATTTCCGGGTGTTGTATTT
This sequence comes from Dionaea muscipula, assembly GCA_028571145.1. Classification (NCBI taxonomy): domain Eukaryota; kingdom Viridiplantae; phylum Streptophyta; class Magnoliopsida; order Caryophyllales; family Droseraceae; genus Dionaea; species Dionaea muscipula. Next base: position 9,463 of record JAOWBR010192997.1, read on the forward strand.
TTCTCGGTGATGCTCTGGTCTCTTGGAAAGCAAAGAAGCAGACCACTGTTTCTCGGTCATCTGCCGAGGCAGAGTATCGAGCGTTGGCTTCCACGATTGGTGAGCTACTAGGACTACAGCAGCTCCTCCGGGATTTCCAAGTTTTCATTTCCTCTCCAACTCTTTTGTTTTGTGATAATCTAGCTGCGGTTCATATTGCTTCTAATCCAACCTTGCATGAGAGGACCAAACACATTGAGATTGATTGTCATTTTGTTCGGGAGAAGATTACTCAAGGCATTATCAAGTTATTGCCCATTCGTTCCCAGCACCAGCTGGCTGATATGTTTACTAAACCTCTACCTTCTCATATTTTAATCCCTCTCTTGTCCAAGATGCCTGTGAAGGATATACACAGTCCATCTTGAGGGGGAGTATTAGAGCTGCTCACTACACACATTTATAATTGGTTTAGCACTGATGATGTGTCAGCATTCCATTGGTTCCTTCTATATTAGTTGTAACTGCCACATATAAATAGCTAGCTACTATATGCTGTAACGAGTGAGTT
>JAOWBR010193008.1:0-10010 GCA_028571145.1 Dionaea muscipula
GCTCCAGCGGGTGTGGCAAGCAGCGGTCTGTTTTATTAGCATATATTGCAATCGCTGGGATGTTGAGCGAGCTACTTGAAGCTTGGGCGAGTAAGTGTGCAACACGTCTGCAGTGTGGAAGCCCACGTTTGGCATTGGGCACATGCTGGCAGCAGCTGATACAGGGCGTTGATCGTGCGGAGCTCGTTGGCGGCAACAGGTTAAGCGTCCTCAGCACGTTGGCAACACCTGAGCATGAGGCTTGACAAAGCTTCTCATTTAGGACGTTGAACTTGGAGCACGTTGGCAGCAGCTTTCCATGAGTAATTACGGTGCAACTTTTCATGTTCATTATCCCTTCACACAGTAGTTAATCGTTGAATGGGTGTTCGAAACGGTTAAGCCACGTGTCGTGCGTGGAGTAATGCACGGGATGACGGTTGTGCGGTGGTAACCGCTCTAGTAGTATAAATAAGAATCAAGTATCGATATAAGATAAACGGAACAACATCTATCAATGAAACTGTTACCTTTGCTAATTGTCATTTAAATTCATCTGCACTCTACTTTTTTCAGCACCCTTTTATTGCCTTTATCCTTCGTTTCCAGTTTCTTCAAATGCACTTCTTATTTTCCTCTTTAATTCCAGTTCTTCATTTCTCCATTTACAGTCTTTCCTATGCAATTTGACGTTTCTCTACTCGTCTTTAAATTTCCTGGTTCGCACCGCGAGCTCGAGGGATGAGGCTTGCCCCCCGAGAGCCCGACCTTCGTTTTCCACTTCATTTCCGATCCGGCGAATTTTTCCGGTGTTAACAGAATTGAATTTTGGCAATTGTCAATCCGTTGAAGAAAAAAAACACACCGAGAGTAAATGACATAGAATATCTATGAGATCAGATACATACAAACTTCCAAAATTTAAACCACAAAATTCCAGAAAATCACAGCCTCAAGAGAGAACAGTCACGGGAAAACAACAAGAGCGATGGTGGAATCAACTCCATTCACGGGAAAATAATAATTAATCTAAAACTTGATAAATATCTTTACCAAGTCCTTCAATCCGTGAGAATTGGCAGTTTATACTTATCTACAAAAATGGCAGTTTATGTTTATCTACAAAACTGAACCGTTGATTCTTAATATACTTAACTCTAGAATAAAACTGCCCATCACCCAAAAAAAACTAGCCACATCCTCATTTTACATTTACTCAACCACCTCCATGGAGACGAATGTTCAATCTCTGAGATCGCTACCTACTATCAGCCATCGTTTCGCTTTGCTCAAACACCACCTGCCTCCAGTTTTACTAGAATTTGGGAGCAACAAGACGTCGGCGATATAGGAACTAGACCCCTACAGGTCTTAAATCTAACAGGCCATAAGGATGGAGGTGTTGCCATCGTGAGACAATCCCTTGGTTTCGCGCCGGTGGCGTTGTCTCGGCCATCACATGAAGGAGGTGAGAACGAGGAACGTTTGTCCTCTGTGGCGACGAATCGCCGAATTCTACTGCTTCGATTATTCTATTTGGGCATGCAAATCGGTGAGATTTTCTTTATCCTATCTGATTTGGCTCTAATTTGGTTTGATGTTATTGGTTTGGTGTCGCCAGTACCTGGCTACAGGGTTGTTCTTTTCCTTAACACATGGTCGCACTATGGCCGACGCCGTTGGTGCCGACGGTTCATGTCCTGGCCGGTAAAAAAATTCCACGTGTTCAACATCTTTCTGGAATTTCCAAAAAAAAGGACAGTCATATTTGTTTGATATATACTAACATTTGTGGATTTTGCAGCCAAATCATAAATTCACATACAAGCCCGTCTATGCAAGGAGAAGAATCGTATCTATTATTATATCGTGGAGGATATTTTAACACATTCAATTACACATTCAATTATAATGAATATTTTCCGTTGGATTTACCTCTTTGAACGGCCCCGATGCCCCCTTAAGATTTATCTTTATCTTTTTTTTTGTTTTTTCTTTTTTTTTTCTTTTCTTGTTTTTTTTTTAATTTTTTAAAAATCTATCTATTGATCTGGGCTGTTCAAGGGGGTAAATCCAACGACAAATATTCGGTATAATTGAATGTGTAATTGGATGTGTCAAAATAACTCTCCCGTTATTATATATACATATATGTACATCCTGCACTAGTATTTTTAATGACACAATTTCGTAGGCGCGCACACTGGATATGTGTAGAGAAGTGGTTAGCATGTAAATCCTTTTTTGTTTTTAATTTATTTACATGCTACGCACGAATCCGGTTTCAACAGGCTCTGATACTAGTGTTGGTATTTTACTATGTCGTTCATATATGTTACCTGTATAATCACGAGATTATATTAAAAAAGAAATCGCAGCGGAAGTTGGATCGACAACCGAATCACATGCTTAAACAATCTTCGTTTCTACGAATGTCTTGCTTGATTCGTCCCATGGTAGACCAAACAATCAATGCCTCGTCTAACAAATCACAATGTAAATACTCCCTTGAGTACAATGCGTTTATGATCAATATGCCAGAATCACTAACTAAGATATGTGAAAGGGAGACAGACTTATATCTTTCTCCCATGATAGTTGGGGAGGTTACATAACCGCCAGACACATATAACCGTCCAGCGGTTGTGTCTGTTGGACCAACATGATCCGTCTAACTCTTCGGGGTGCCTCGATAATTATAAGATATAATCTTATAATATGCCACATTGTGATGGGTTTTTCCAAGTGGACCAGTTTTTTGCCCATGTTTTGACTGGGCTTTGATTGGCTTGGGTTGAAGGGCTTTGGCCCAACTTCTTTGGTTGCCATTTTCTTCTTCCATCATCATTCTTTAGCAATTGCTTGCTTCACGAGCACAGGTGCTTCATCGGCAGTTCGACATTCTGACAGTTCATCTTTATCGATTTTCTCGCCAGTTTTCTGTTGTGATGCGATTGACGATCAATCTCCATCAAATACGTGGACGACCTTGATAACTTGGGCGGTTGCCAGAGATTCTTCACCGATGAGTATAAATAACTACATTTCTCTTTGTAAATAGTTTGAGTTGAATCAATCCTTTCTCTGTGTGTAGTTGTAGACGATTCTTCTCCCTTTGTGTTAGTTGTATTCATTGAGTATTGACTCCATCGTGTTTTTCTTTGAGCCCCAATTATAGATTCATTTTCTCTTTTCACTTTCGTATGTCTCTATTCTTCTCCATTGGAGGTTTGTTTGACCACCAAATTCGAGTGTCGATGGAGGATTAATTCCTCACAAGTGGTATCAAAGCCTTGTTGGCGATTCTTAGAGATTTGTTTGGTGGATTTAGTGGTTTTTTTTTTGTGGATCTAAGTTTCTGGAAATTGAAGTTGAGTTCTTCGATTGTTTTAAGTTCTTCGATTCAGAGTTGAAGCAGTTGGTCCGTTGCTCGATTTGGTTACTCGTTTTTGATTGTTTGGTGTTGGTTCAGATTTGTTCTCTAGTCTCGACCTTGGTGTTCGTTCGAAGCTTGGTGTTTGTTCGATTGTACGAACCTGGTGGTTGGCGACTTGGTGGTGGTTGTTCCCCGGTTCATCAGATCTGAAACTCGAGTTCATCGAGTTATTATGTTCTGTTGGAGTTCTTCCAGTTATGAAAATTCTCAGATTTATTCGAGCTTGGTGATACTCGGTTTTGTTCGATTTATGGTATTCGATTGTGGTGATTCACAAGTTATTCATTGTCATAGATCTGGAATTTCAGATTTCTCGAATCCCTAGTTCTGTGTTAATCTGATTTTGTGTTGATCAGATTGTTTAATTCAATTTGGATTGATGATTTGGTGTTCATTAATACCGTAGACTTGAATCAATGTTGATTTAGAGAATTTTATTGCTTGCTTTGGTGAGCTTTGTTAAGGTTGAAGTTCGTCGGAATCGGGAATTGCTGCTACCGGAGTTCTACAGAGGAAGAAGCCCAAACAGTCACAACCCCGTGACTCGCATGTGCAAAAGAGATAGAGAGGGGCCTTGATGCTGCGGGTCTTGCTTCCTTAGCGCTTAAACGTCGTGTTTTTGTCGTGTTTGACGTCTAGTAGCAGCAAGCTGTAGTTGCAGCGGTTTTGCTCCAAGAAGCAGTGAAGTGCTGTGTTTTAGCCATGTGTCTTGGACCCTACAGTAGGAGCAGCTTCAACGCTACATTTGTGGTTTGATTCCAGCGAAACAGCAACTGTACAAGCTGATTTGTTTGTTTTGTAAAACAATTGTAAATAATTGTTTTATCTTTGGGTTTAATTCCAAAATGTATAAAATCGATTCCACTAGTAAAAACAATTGTGTGAATTGCTAGGAATCAATTTTTTGGAGTGTCGGATTTTCTTTTGGTGGTGCCACTAGTGTGTAAACTCTGTTGCGTCAGAGTTAGGGACTTGTCTGTACTTAGGGTTTGGTAGTTTGTTTTGGTTGTGTTTCTTTGGGATTCTTTTTTGGGGTTCCTTTGGGGTTATGGAGGCTAACTTGGGGAAGATGGTGACCCTAAATGGGTCAAACTACCACATGTGGTGAGGAAAAATGGAGGATATGTTATATGTGAAACAACTCCATCTTCTCATCTTTGCCAAAGAGAAACCAGATGGGAAGTCAGATGCACTGTGGACCATGGAACATAGACAAGTATGTGGCTATATCCGTCAATGGGTAGATGACAACGTTTTGAACCACATTAGTAAAGAAATCGACACTAAGGTGCTTTGAGAGAAATTGAAGTCTCTCTATGCTAGTAAAACTGGGAGTACAAAGATGATGTTGATAAACCAGTTGATGACAATAAAGTACCAAGATGATAAACCCAAAACAGACCACCTAAATACATACCAGGGGATAGTGAATCAATTGGAGGGTATGGAAATCAGTTTTGTAGATGAGGTGAAAGGCCTTGTGTTTCTTGGTACTTTACCAGAGACTTGGGAGGTCTTTAGGATGTCTATAACAAACTATGTCCCTAATGGCACGATGACTTTGGAGTATGCCATGATGAGTATCCTCAATGAGGATTTGAGGAGGAGATCTTAGGGGAACTCAGTTCCTTATAGAGGAGAGTTACTTGTGACTGGTGGGAAGGGGGAGAGTGATCCTAGTAGACGGGGGAGTCCTGGTAGGGGTAGCAAAGATAGGAGTCAGAGGAAGTAGATTGAGTGCTACTATTGTCATCGGGTTAAGCATATGAAGAGAAATTGTTGGAAGTTTAAGAAGGAAGAGGAAGAGAAGATTAGAGGCAGTAAGGGAAAAGTCTCGTTTGTCGCAAGCTGTACTACAAATGACCCTGATTGTGATGTTATGTCAGTGACTGAAAGGGGTAAAGTTGACTCAGGCATAAGTTAGATTATAGACAGCGATGCCTCATTTCACGCCACTCCTAGGAGGGATGTTTTTGCCTCATACAGACCAGGGGATTTTGATGCTGTGCGGATGGGAGATGGTAGGATGACCAATGTAGTAGGCATCGGGAGCGTGATAGTAGAGGGCTAGAGTGGGCGGCTAGAGTTGAAGGAGGTCAGGTATATTCCGAACATGCGTTTGAGTCTAATCTCGGTGGCTAGGCTAGAGGATGATGGTTACTCTAGTACTTTTCGAGGTAGGTACGTGACGGTCTCTAGAGGGGCTCTTGTGATAGCCAAGGGGAGACGTGTTTCGGGACTCTATGGTTTTCAGATTAGGTGTGGATACCGAGTGAGAGCCTTTAGGGCTGAGTCTGATTCTGGAGATGCTCACCATGAGCGATTGAGTCTGAGGTGCCCGAGTAGTGAGCATACCTTTAGAAACCCGAGGGAGATTATTATGGGTTTTCCAAAGAGTGAGAGCCTTGAGGGCTAGGTTTGGTGCAGATGATGCAGTCCTCACACACTTGGAAAAACGGGGGAGATTTGTGATGGTTTTTCCCAAGTGGGCCTAGTTTTTTAGCCTATGATTTTGACTGGGTTTTTGAGTTGGGCTTGTTGGCCCAAGTTTTGGTTTTCTTCTTCAGGCCCATGTTCTGTGTTCTGGTTTTTCTTCATTCTTCATCATTCTTCAGGAGCACCGAGCACAGGAGCACAGTCGGCGGTTCATCTTCATCGACCAATTATGTTATGATGCAGTTGAAGATCAATCTCCACCATCCACGTGGATGGCCTTGATTTCTTCGGCAGTTGCTGAAGATTCTCCACCATGGAGTATAAATAGTTAGGGTTGTTCATTGTATTTCCTTGGAGTTGAAACCGTTTCCATCTTGGTGTTTGTAGCTTTTGGTTTCTTCTTCCTTCCATCTCCATCTCCTCTGTTTTTCTTGTTTGGTTGAGTAATAAACTCCAAATTCCAGATTTGTTTTCTCTGTACCTTGTTCACCTTTTGGAATCGAGTATTGTTTGTTCCTCACAAAGAGTTTAATGTTTTGATGCCAATTTGTTCTCATGTAGCAGTCATACGTCAGCAGCAAGAGCCGCTAGCTATCATGGTTTTTCTTAGTGATTATTTTGTTCATTCTCAGATCTTGGCAAGTAAAGAGACTTCATTGACAAAGGCATTTTATCGGGCAAGTAACGGTGATCGTGTCGCCCTTATGAGTTCTTCGGGATCATGCAATCGAGGCAAGGGTCGAGGAGGTGATCGACCTTTTTGTACCCATTGTCAGCATCTAGGCCATGTTGTTGAGACTTGTTTTCAACTTCATGGCCGCCCTCCTACCACTACTCCTAATGGTCGATTGATTTACTCCCATTATAGAGCCCCCGCCATACTGGTGACCGATGCTTCAAGTTACATGGCCAACGATCTGCTCCTCGAACCGTTATTATAACTTATGGGATCGATTCTACCGTCATTTCCACTTTTGTTGATCAGTTCACCACACCTATTTCTCAGTCATCTGTTTCAGTTGTTTTCTCCGCTCATTCTGTTGTTTCTCCTCATGCGTGGTTGTTTGATTAAGGGGAATCAGATCGTATGACTGAATCTATAGGATCTCTTGACGACGGAAACTATTGGTAGGGGCTGACGCGCATCAAAAGGACTCTATGTGTTGGAGACAAAATCTCCTACCATCGCGTGTCCTAGTATCTCCACCACTGTTTTTGATCTACTTTGTCATTCTGGTCATCCAACGTTTTCTACTCTTAAGTGTTTGTGTCCAGATGTTCAGCCCTTGTCTCGTCTGGTTTATGAGTCTTATCAGTTTGTCAAACATCAAGTCCCTTATGTGTCCAGAGTTAATAACCAAGTCACTTCTCCCTTTGAGTTAGTTCATTTTTATGTTTTGGGATCATGTCCTCTCGAGTCCAAAGATAATTTCCATTATTTTGTTTCCTTTGTAATGACTATTCACATATGACTTAGTTAATTTAATGAAGAGTCATTCTGAATTATTCTCCATCTTTATCACACAATTTTCTTTTCTCATTCGCATCTTCAAGAGTGATAATGGTCGGGAATACTTTTCCTCGTCCTTTAACTCTTTTCTCACCACCCATAGGGCAATTCATAAATCTTCCTATCCCGATACACTACCACAAAATAGAGTATTCGAACATAAAAGCCGTCATCTATTAGAGGTAATTCGAGCTCTTATATTTTAGATAACTGATAAGCCCGTTTTCAACGTACTTATCTATATCTTTTTCCTCTAATAAAGACTATTTTTTACTGCTTATTCTAAATAGTTAGTCATTCTTTGATATTTGGCTCTATTTTGAACATATTTCACGATTGATCAAGTTTTGCAGCATTTTATCCAAGTTTGTGTGCAATTGGAAAATTTCGGCAGCTCAAATTCAAAATCAATCGCTACTATGGCTCTGGTATGATTAGCCGCAGCTCTCCTAATGACTGAATAAAGGAGTCGCCACTTTTTCCACTATAGCAATGTTAGTCGCATTATTCGACCTGATGAAGAATTCTCAAAAAGATCTATCAAGGATAATCACGACAGATCTAAGTACCTCAAAGTTACGTCAGATCTACTTCTCTAAAGCCAATTAAGCGACTGATGCTCAATAATAAAAAGAAGTGGCGCCAGGTTCTTAGCAGACCAAAACATTTGTGTCAGTTCTCAAGGGAAGATTTCTGCGCCGGAGATTTCATCATTACTCTCTGCAACTATTGTTGACTTTCAAGGCTATTCTAGACTACTTTATGAATGAGCAGTCCACATGAGGCCACGGAGATAAATACAAGACAGGCACGATAAAGAAACATTTTGGATGACTCACCTGCCATCGACTTTGGGAATATCTAATCTTTACGCGCTTATCAGCCACATGGGCATTATCAAGAGTATTCCTGAACCATCTAGAAATACTGATGAGTCATGTAATTCAACCTAGCCTTAGGCCCTTACATTTTTCGACCATCTGTACATTCTTCTAAAAGCAATCGAGACTAGGACAACAGTAGAATATTTTGCCTATAAATAGAAAGCCCAAGTATCCTATTAGATGGTCTTTTGCATATTTCACTTGTTTTAAAACCTATAACAGTTATTATATTTTTTTGATTTAAGTGAAAGTTTCTTCTTTATTTTAACTTTGTGTTGTGTTCTCGAGTCTTTGCATTCGCATCCATCAATCCATATCACCAATCTCCATCACGCGATTCAGTGTAACTCATCACCCTTGCATGAACTAAAACCTGACCTTAATCCATTAATGTCCATGTTAATTTGCTAAAAAGGTTTAGATTTGGTTTAGGTTGCAAGTATAACTGTTACCATATAAGATCAAGTAGTAACTTAACCGATAATCCAAGCAAAGATGAGTAGGTAGTAAACCCATTCCTTTTGCTTATTCTAAACTTATATCATCGGTTGGTGCTTCTTTATTACTTTAGCCTATTGCAAGTTTACGGTTAAGTTCTTGACTCAGTCAAGTGCGACACCTTTCAATATCTCTACTATCACTTGTTCTTCATCGTTATTTATTCGTAAGGTCCAGGTTAAGTTTTCATCTAAGCTCCCTAACTGTTGTAGCAATCGATTCGTCGTAGTAAGTGTTGTTAGGCAAGTACGAGGTGGGCGACGCCAAAAAGTAAGCTACTTGTACTTCATATTTGTTAACTAGAGTGGACTCAATCGAATATTTGACCAAGCTCGCTAACTGTCGTTGCATTTGATTCGTCATAATTGGTGTTATTAAAGGAATACGTGAACGTATTAAGTTGACTCCTAAGTGTAGTTTGAGGTTGGACTTAGCCCTCAACACCCATATTTTATATGTCCAACTCAGTCATTTCTCTTCTCAGAGTTGACAATAGAGGAAGAGTTTGACACCCCTTACTTTTGCGACAGCATGTTGATATATCCGTTTTTTACGTACATATCTATCACTTTTTCCTCTAATAAAGACTTTTTTACTGCTTTTATTAGATAGTTAGCTCTTAACTGATACTTGGCTCTATTTAGGGCATATTTCACATTTTATCTAGTTTTATAATGTTTTATCCAACTTTATGTGCAATTAAGGAATATGCGCCAACTCAGCCTACAAACTAGTCGCAACTACTAGCTCAGGCATAACTTGCCGCTGCTATGGAAGCTACTGAATAAGGAGTCGGCACTTTCCTCTACAAGCTTTGTCTGCCGCATTCTACTTGATGAAGAATTCTCCAAGTAATCTTCGCAAAGACCAAGTCCTCAATATGAGCGACTCAACCTTCACAAAGAAGATATTGGTGCGATAAGACATGAAGAACTTCAATGGTCCGACAGTTTCTCTCCTCACAACATCAAGTGACAACTTGATAATAAAGAGAGGATACGACAATTTCTCAAGGAGAAAAATTTGCGACAACTACTTCATCAATATTTCCGCCACTGTTGTTGACTTTAAAAAGGCTCACCTACCGCGCAATAAATGAGTAGTCCACAAGAGGCCACAGAAGTAAATGCAACTCTGACATAATAAAGAAACAATTTGGATGACTTAACTTCCACCGACTTTAGGATACCTTATCATCACGCGCTTATCAGAGATATTATCTAGGTTGTACCTGAACCATCTAGAAGTATGATGTCATGTATTCATC
>JAOWBR010193019.1:0-10010 GCA_028571145.1 Dionaea muscipula
AAGTGATGTATGACTTCCAATCTTACTCCTTTTTTTGGTCCCCCTACTACAACAAAACAAGACACATAATCCTTATCCTCATTCATCTTTCACCAAATCAGTTATTTTTTTTTTTTTTTTTTTGTTACCGAAAAAGATTATAACTTCTATTTTTGATAGTGAAATTTTTCTATATCCAGTGATTTTTACCCCAGTTTGTTTGGAGGTTTTTCATGTAAAATTTGTATTTCCATTATTTTTATCTTTCTACTCAAATATTTAATATATAGCTGAGACCCAACTCTATTCGGATTCATACTATTTGTATAGAGTCTGCTACGAACTTTTTACTTTTGCAATGCAAAAGTAAACGAATCAGTCCACATAAATTTGAGGGAAAGGGAGATAGATCGTGATGAGATAAGATATTTTGACATATGACTAAAAAAGGATCGGGTTTATCCGAAAGGGCTGAGTGATTCATTGCAAATAATTTTCGATATCCATCTCTAAGAAAAGGATAAGCTCTAACAATGCTATTGTTTTTTTTTTTATGTAACATAACAAATCAAAGGGTGTTTTTAAGGGATGTAAGACTTCCAATCTTACTCCGTTTTTGGTCCACCCACAACAACAAAACAAGACACATAATGTTAATCCCCATTCATCTTTCACCAAGACGGTCCCAAATGGGCTACGAAACCGGAACGCCACACGAATGTAACGCCACCACACGAAACGACACCTTTGACAGAGAATCCAACCAATGTTCGCTAACAATAACAAAGATCAAACCTTTAATAGGAACGACATAAAACCTTGCGATACAAAAGATGAAAACCTTAACTGAGGAGGAGAACGAAAAATCGAAGCCGATAGAATCGCTCCGAACGAACTCCGGTCTCAATCCCGAACAATCCCCACGCCTCTGTATGCTTCACAATCACTTCTCTCAATCTTCTCTAGGTCTTGAACAAATTTGTCGAAGGAAGCCTAGGAAGAAAATAACAAACAGAGCTTAAATACTCAAGGAGCCTGCACCCAACGGGCGCCTGACCTAGTGTTGTCTAGCGCGTGTCAGGATATTAAAAAACTCGGCGAAAAAACATCACCATCTCGGGCGCCCGACCTAAGCCTGTCGGGCGCCTGGTCTCCAAATGTCTGACGCCCGACAAGCCAATATTGGTCGCGCCCGATACGGATAGAAAGTCTAACAAAAATCATCCGCTAAGCGGGCGCCCGACAAGGACAGGGCAAGCGCCCGTCAGCTCTGCTATATCCAAACGCTAGAAACCATCAACCAAGGCCGGTTGAATTGACGTCACACATCACAATTCTCCACGTCGATGACATTCTAGCAAACACAAAGCCTGCACCAGACCAAGACGAACACCAAGACCAAAACAGAGAAACAAATACAACGTCCAACAGAACAAAAACAAACGGCTAACGCCACACACAAGCGAAAGCTCACAAACTTTCCCGCGAAGCTAAAATCAAGCAAGACATGGGCGAATGTCTACCAAACCAACACACCGGGTAAACGCAGAAGCCACCAATCACTTCGTAAACATATAAGCATGATTATCCTTTAGACCAACCTTTGTAACCTCAATATCTCCGGCACGAATATGGGCACGCATGAAGAAAACTGAACATCAATGTGCTTGGTCCTCTCATAAAAGCGCTCATCTTTCGCAAGATAAATAGTGTTTTGGTTGTCACAGAAGATAACCTTCCTCTGCTGAGGAACACCCAAATCATATAGGAACCGATGCAACCAAATGGCCTCCTTCACAGCCTTACCCAAAGCAATCAACTCAGCTTCCGCCGTAGACAAAGCAACAGCAGGCTGCAAGTGAGCCATCCAACTAACAGCAAAGTCACACAAAACAAAGACATAACAAGAAATAGAGCGACGCAGGTCCAAATCACCAACAAAATCAGAATCAGAATAACCCGAGTTGTCCACACCCCGATCAAACAATAAACTAAAAGTTAAAGTACCACGAAGATACATGAGGATCTACTTCACTGCTGCCCAATGTGCTTTCCCGGGATTATCCATGAACCGGCTAACAACACTCATTATATGAGCCAAATCTGGACGCGTGCAAACCATCGCGTACATCAAGCTCCCAACAACACTAGAATAAGGCACCCGTGCCATATAAGATGCCTCCTTAGAACCATCTGTAGGACAATAAGATGAAGAAAGCTTAAAATGAGAAGCCAAGAGAGTAGAAATATGCTTCGCATTCGACATCCCGAACTGAGCTAAAACCTTCTCCACATACTTCCGCTGTGAAACGGAAAGTCTACCAGAACTGCGATCACGAGTAATCTTCATACCCAACAGCTTATTAGCTTCCCCCAAATCTTTCATGGCAAACTCACAACCAAGCATCTTCTTCACAGATAACACATCATCAATGCTTCTAGGATAACCAAAAACAGGTAAGTGATCATAGGATGGAGGCTTACCAGACCAAACCTCCTCTGGTGACTTGCAATTGTTATCGCTTGAAAATGAGCCAAGCGACACACCAACTAACTTGAGAACCAGCTCCGGTCGGTCGGGTCAAGGCAGGCCGGTTCAACAAGCAAAACCAATTCTGGATCGGCTTTAAGGATGGAGGAAAGTAACTCACAGACCTGAAAGGATGAGCAAATCGCGTCAGAGGGAAACCCGACGTGTGAAGTCCTGGATGACCGCTCCGATGCTTAAGTCAGCAAAGGAAAGTAAAACGCTGAATCAAGCTTATTCTAGGAAAAGATGTGAAAGATCAAGAAAAACATACCTTAGAAGTGTTGGGGAAGGGGTATTTATAGGCAAGGAGGGGTTTGGAGGTAGGGGGATTATCGAATTACTGATATACCCCTCCAACCCCTAATCAGCCGGGCTGATCACCCGAGCTGGTCACCACTTGGCCAGCAAAGTTGGGCTGGAAACGACAAAGGCAGAGCTCTGGGCTGATAACCTGAGCTGGTCACTCCTTGGCCATCAAAGCTAGGCTGGAAACGACTAAGGTAGAGCTCCGGGCTGATCACCCAAGCTGATCACCCGAGATGGTCTTGCGCTTTGAAAAAACAAATTGGTTGAACCAAACCAATATCAAACAACCCCGGTTGCTTCCCTTGGCCTTTTTTCCACATGTATAGGGGGAGTTTCCCCATATATCATCAGTCCCCAAACTCCGTAGTTCGAACAGAGCTCGGACTGGGGAGTTTTATCGAATCCTATCATAAATGTGGACAAAAAAAATGTATATAAACGTTTACCCTCATAACAGAAAGATGGAGCATGCCTTTAGAAAGTTGAGCTGGGTATCCGAGCTGATCAACCGAGCTGATCACTCCCAGGCTAAGCTTGCCATGGAAATGACAACGGAAAGGGAGTCGGACTGATCACCTAGCTGATTACCCCCCCCCCCCCAATGTCTATAAATACCGAGCTCCCCTCCTTGAGTTCTTCATTCTCCAAGCAGAGCTGAGGTCACGTCACTCCGAGCTAGTACACCGAGCAGGTTTGCCGAGCTGATCCACCGAGCTAGCATGCCGAGCAGGTTCTCCGAGCTGATCGTTCTTTGACTTGTTATTCTTTCACATTTTCAAACATGAGTGATAACTTATCCAACGTGTTCACCCCATCTGACATGTACACCGGCCTTCCACTTGTGCTATTTGAGTCGGCATGGTCCGTAAGGAATGACTAGCCGCCAAACGAAATCTCTCTTCTGCACCTCCTCCCTTTCTTTTACCGGTCGATGCTGATCATGAGTCTGAATTGAAAGCCATTGATCTTGCATCTTTCCCTACCAAATATCAGTGTCCATACTACACTATAACAAAAGAGGTCTATTACCACGGGCAAAACCGTGGCTAAAGTCTAAAAACTCTATGGCTAAAACAATTAGCCACTGATAATTAGTCTGTGGCATTAGCCCTCGTAGCTAACTTTTTGCCACAGATAAATTGAACTCGTAGCAAAGGGTCTGCTTTTTAGCCACGAGTTTTTCCGAGGCTAAAAGTAATTCACTTTTGGTCACGATATTTCTCGTGGCTAAATATAATACACTTTTAGCTACGAGATATACACTTTTAGCTACGGGTATTATCTCGTAGCTAAAAGTAAATTTTCTGCCACACACACTACCCATGACTAATTACTTGATCAACTTTTGCCACCGTTTATCTCGTGGCTAAGTAGTATATCGATAGCGAAAATAATTAAACTTTTGCCGGTAAAAATAAAACTTTCTATGCCATAATAATTTTATTCCCCATAAATTTATTTTAATTTAATTATTTGTTTTGGAAAACATAAAGCAAATAAATTACAAATAGCAAAATAAACAATAATACTAAAATTTTTATTACCAAGTTCTAAAATTTTCAAATGAGGTTTACAAATAAGACTAGCAATACAAAAAAATATGCCAACCAATCAAAAAATATATATCTTCATCGCAAAGACTAAAAAGAAACTAAACATTTGTATCACATTTTCGATTGCAACTAGACGATCCAGAAATATCTAAAAAATAAAACTAATACATATCATAACAGAGAACCACAAATTGCAGTCCAACTCTCTTTAAAACTTCAACAGCATCGGCAGGAAGCTTCAGAAAAACACTTATACATAGCAACCAAAGTGTATAAGAACCGGTATCATTAAGAAGGCAAAGATAAAAATTTGTGAGTCACAAGAAGCCAACCATCACATAAAATAAATCTGTGAGACAAAAGAAGTAATCACTTAAAATACGCTAATGCACATAAGCTCCACAAGAGCATTATAGTTTAGAACATGGCAATCTTAAAAGCTTCAGGACATCAAATTTTTGAAAGGCACAAACCTCTGTGACTGAATTGTAGTTGAGGTGACTTCCTCACCAAATCCAATTGGACGCACAGTATAGATTCCGATCGGATAATAACCATCTACAGCAGTAACTCTGCATCCAGAGTATGTTAAGAAAAGGAAGAAAAACCATGGTCAAGTATCAACTCAATAATAAAAAAAAGATACCAGTTTACTAATATGCTGACAGAGCTTAATGTATATTCCTCCATTTTTGAAGCATAATTCTTGAAGTCTGTCTGCACGTCTGTAGTGAACTTCATGTTTTACCCTTAATCTCTCTGCACTTCCTTCTACCAAGCCCCAAAGAGAATATTCGTGATCTGATCAATTAAAAGAAGATTAGTACATAGTTACACTTTCTATTGTTTAATTGGCATATTTTATGCGATAATGAAGGCTAAAAGAAAGGTTGTATCACACTCAAGTATGATCACAGCTAATTCATGCACATAGCAGGGAATCCAAAAGATGAGAGGACTGCATCTAATAACACGATCAAACAATATCAAAGACAAACAGAAGAGCAATGCGGAGAGTGGAATATTCAGTATTCATTATACAGCAATTTGTCGTACTAACAGTTGAAAAGGTAAGGGGTCAGTGTACTTCCACAAAAAATTTAAAACTTATGAAAGAAAAACCGCAAATTATATTGGGTGAAACTTTAAGAATATTATCGGTATTTGAAAGAAACCAAATACTATGAAATTTGACGAGAAAAAATATAAGACAAAGTTAAACCACTATTAGTACTTTTAGAAGATAGCCACCAACAATACATAAACGGTTCAGCTGAGAAAAAGTTGACGCATCCTGAAAAGAAATCCACCTGTATGAGAGAATGCACCAATCACAGTGGAGGCACATTGAAATGCAAATTCCTGGTTTATGCGCCTTCTTTATTGGAAAAGGTGTCTGCTGGTTGATAAAGTTGGACCCAGAATAGAGAGAAGGAAAACTCATAAAGTCTTATTTAGAATGTGAGTCATCTCTTGTCTTGGGCCAGGCAAAGAATTAAGCAAATTTCTTCATTTGAACCACTTCATTTACATCAAATATTCGGGGTTCTCATTCAAGACTTACATAATCTAAAGTTAGGAAGACAAGAATGACTAATACAATAGGCAAGAGCTAACAGTAAACACAATTCAAGGAGCAGAATCTTGATCTAGAACTTACAATCTTGACTGACAAACAGAGGCAAACGTCTAATTTTGTGGCTCCTTTAAGTCATTATTCATTATAGAATCAAATGGTTCTTATGAAAAGCCAAATGATTATAAATTGACTGGACTATCAGACCACCTTGGAGCCAAGTCATTATAATATCTCCAACTACTCTACTTACAGCTCTAGCTAAGCATGTAAATGCTGATCTTGTCCGATTCTCTGAGGACTATTTAGGTTGCTTTTGGCAGATTACTTACTACTATGTTGGATCAATATGTTCTTTATCATCAGCTGGATGAAGACAATGAAATACCTATGAAAGAGGGGGGGGGAACCACTATGCTGTCCAAGATAATAATTTCTTGGAGGGCATCAAATTCCCATAGGAACTACAAATACCCATCCTCTCCCGATAATCAATTACTTCAAATGCCGGATCTCATTTCCCAAGTGTAATGATCATGTAGAAACTGTAGAAATGCAAAAGCCTTTCTAAAGGAAGACTAGACAGGAAACTCACTATGAATCTCAAAAGCATCATATATAACTTAAGTATTGAGAACAGTAATTCTTCAGTGCTACGCAAAAAAATCAACTAGCAAATTAGCATTAAAAATGAACAACAAAAGCTTTAAAAGTTTTGATAAGGATAATACATACTTCCCCAAGAAATTCAACAACAAAATCTTCTTCTCCAAAACCCTGTGTTCGCCGATCGTAGGGCCGCCACGCACTTGAGGGTCTTCGCCGCCTCCCTGCGTCTGCTCCTCGCCGTTCATCTTCGTCGATCTCGCACACGCCACCCGTGACCACGCTGTCTTTACCACGCACGATCTCGCTGCGCCGCTAGTCGAAGCTCACCGCCGCGCCGCTCGTCTGCTTTGTTTCCATGGAACTATCGAATGGGAGGAAGAGGGAGTCAAGAGAGGGAGCGGCTAATATAGGGTTAAGGAACTAGATTAGAGATTTATGTTTAGAGTTAACAGATAGTTAAGGTTAAGGGTTTGGAGGGTTGAGAGGATTTGGAGTTTGGAGGGTTTAAATTTTGGAAGTTTGAGGGTTTTGAGGATTTTATGCTTATATCTTAATTATAAACTACAAATTATATACGCTTGTCGAATAATTCTCTAATCATCCTCGATAATTTTGTTAGTACGGATTAAGGGTTAATGATTAAAAATTTTGGATTTTGAATTTAAGGTTTTAGATTTTGAGTGTAAGGTTTTGGATTTTGGATTTAGGATTTATGGTTTAAAATTTAGTGTTTAGCGTTTTGGATTTAGTTTTTAAGGGTTTAATAATTTAGGGTTAAGGATAAATGGTTAAAGTTTTTGGATTTAGGGTTTAAGATTTAGTGTTCAGTGTTTAGTGTTTTTGATTTAGTTTTCAAGGGTTAAATAATTTGGGATTAAGGGTTAAAGATTTAGACCCCGTTTGTTTTACAAATAGGAAAATGGGAGATAATTAGGGATGAATGAGAAGAGAGAGACATCCTAAATCATAAACCTTAAACATGTACTCTAAACTGATAATCGTGCCCCCCCTTTTTTTTTAATCATACTTTATACGTTAGAAGTTATCGTGCCCCGTTTGACCCCATTTGTTTTTAATTGTTTTTAAATGATATGAAAGAATGAGGTGTTTAAACCCGAGTAGAAATACATGATATGAATATATTAATTTTTTACTTAGTGTCAAAAGTTGATGTACGTATTGATGGTTTGGTTGTATTATATGTATGGAGAGAGAAATAGATAGATTAGGGATTTAGCATTCAAATCTCATAAAATAAAATTTATTTTTCTGATTTTATTTTTTATTTGCTTGTTTATTAATTTTTTTTTCTTTGTTCATAAACATAAAAAAGTAGCTTAAATTTTGCTGAAAAATTATAAAATAATCTTAAAAACTACAAAATTTTATAAAAATAAAAATTATGATAAAAATTATAGAAATTCACAGAAATTAAAAAAACTAAAAAAATTATAAATCAATTAATAAAAATTACCCAAAAATTGAAAAAACTAAAAAAACCCGTGAAATCAAAAAATTCAAAAATTCACAAAAAATTCAAAAACAAACTAAAATTTAATAAAAATACAATAAATTCAAAAACACAATTGGAAAATGAAAAAAAAAACTAAAAATTGCAAATGAAATTTCTCAAAATTTTTTAAAAAAATTGGCAGTATTGAAAATTTTCAAATTCAAATAAAGTAATAAAAGAAATCAAAAAATTAATACCAAATTCTTAAAATCTAAAAAATTATAAAAACATTCAAAAAAATTCTTAAAATTGTAAAAAAAAAATGTAAATAATTCTACAAAATCTAAAAGATCTAAAAATTTTTAAAAAATATGAAAAACTCGTTTTTTCTAAAAAATATAAAAATAATAATATTTTTACAAAAATAATGAAAAATTCTAATAAATTAAAAAAATTATAAAAAATATATTTTTGTCTTGGGAAATAAAATTTAATGCCTATAAAGTATCTATAGCCATGGGAGATAAACTTCTGTGGCTATAAAGTTTCTATTGCAACGGACATAAAAATCTCGTGATTATAAAGTATCTATAGCTATGAAAAATTATACCCGTAGCTCACATTATTAGAATATGTAAAATTGTCACGGGTTATTCATACCCATGGTTAAAAATTAGCCTTTAGCCACGGGTAGCATTAATTCCCGTGGCTATTGCTCTGTTTTGTTGTAATGCTACCAGTTCATCCTTCCTTCTCCCCGAGACTGCCCCTTCGATCCCAAGGTTGGGATGATGTCGTGTACGAAGAAAGTCTCCGATTTAGTCTTCGTCTCCCTTTTTGTTCTTACTACCAGCAAATCCTAGATTTCTTTCAACTTATCCCCTCTCAACTACCTCCCAACTCCTGGGGGCTGATGACAGCTTTTGGCTCTCTGTGTCACGAGCTTGGCTTTGCAGCCAACGTCCGTTCTTTTTGTGAATTCTTCACCCTTAAAATCGTTTATAAGAGTGAACTCTGCGGTTTTCACGCCCTTACCTCTCGCCCTAACCATGTGATCATCAAAGGTATTCCTTCCAAAATCTCCTTCCACTCTCGGTGGTGTTGGATTTCGGGTCTTGGGATTACAGAGAATCCTGAATGGAGAGGATCTGCCAGCAACATTCCGATTGTGATCTTTGCTCTGGAGGAAGAGTTAGCTCAGACGATTAAAGAGAAAATATGGGCAAATCTAACCTGGGAAGTGTTGGATTTGATTGACCATATTTCCCTAAGGGATGCGGGTCTAGCACAGGGTGTAGAACCCGCTCCGCCTGCTTCCTCTGACGAGGCATCATTTGAGGAGGGTGAAGTCGCGGAAGAGGACTCCGATGACTCCGAGACTTCATCTTCAGATAACGCCGGCGACTTGAGAGCGGATATCTCCATTGGCTCCAACACATCCCTTATAGCTTCCGATCCCTCCCCCATAGCCTCCCCTCTCCTTCCATTCCGACCCAAAGGGGTGTCTTCGCCCCTTCCTTCCCCTTCTGTGAGCACTCCCCATGTGGCGGAGGATACGACAGGTGGCGAGGAGTGGAGTACTAAACTAGATCCTTTGTTCGCATTGATCCCCGAGACGGACAGCTCCAATGACCCGCTAGTGCCTGAATCCCATGGTGCCGGGGATGTTCATCTGAGTTCTGAGTCTTTTGATGGTTTGACAAGTTGCTTTTCCTCATGTTTCTGTTATTGAATAGCATGGATTATAAGTGATTGCTAATCCCCTGGTTTTATTCCTTGATGCAGATATGATCAGACCACACCTACCACGACCCTCTCCCCTAGCAGGGAACAAGAGAAAAGACCTTTCTGCTCCTACAAATCAAGGCGACGCCACCTCCTCCCAAGCGCCGGGGAAGAAGGCCGCCACCGGGAAGACCACCATGGGATACACTACAAAAAAAGTTGGCATTAACAAAGAAAAATTCTATCGTTAATACTTCAAAATATGTCGTCTATAATTTT
>JAOWBR010193030.1:0-10009 GCA_028571145.1 Dionaea muscipula
CTCACTGGCCGATTATATGTATCCCAGCATGTTTCATTTGACGAATCCAGCTTCGGCAGCCTCCACAACACTGCAACATCATCTACCCAATCCCCTTTTCGCCTACAACAGTTTCCAGCCGCCCTTCATCGCCAATTGTGCGGCCGTCCTCACACTGCTCTACCTTCCCCCATATCTTCCAACTCCCCAGGTCTCTCATCAACTCCTCCCTTCCGTGAACCCACAATGCCCATTGTTTGCCACCGCCGACCTACCCCACAAATTGCCCAACCACCGCCCCAAATTCCCCGCCGCCAACACCATAAATTGACCCCCTACTGATCCATCCCACCAATTGCCCAAGCACCAATACCGTGTCTCCACAGCAACCCCAAACTGAACCCTCAGGGCCGGTCGAAGTAGCAGGCCCAACCGCCGCCACAGAACCGCCCCAGAGTACCAATACCGCCACCTTGGTCTACACTCACCCCATGATTACCCGGACTCATGATGGTACTCGCAAGCCGAAAACTTATTATGCCACTCGCTACCCACTTCCCCAAGCACTTGTCGCTACTACCTCCCTGCCCACCGAGCCCACAAGCTACAAATAGGCCTCACTTGACCCGTCTTGGCTAAAAGCCATGGAAGAGGAATACTCTGCTCTTATTCGAAACAAAACCTGGACCTTGGTACCCTTCCAGCCTTCCATGAATGTTATTGGTGCAAAGTGGGTCTACCGCCTCAAACTCACAGTTGACAGACATATTGAGCGCTATAAGGCCCGACTTGTAGCCAAAGGCTACAATCAGAGACCTGGGTGCGACTTTGAAAACCTTTAGCCCTGTTGTCAAGCATGGAACTATCCGACTGGTGCTCTCTCTTGCAGTCTGTTTCAATTAGCCTCTTCATCAATTGGATGTATCCAACGCATTTCTCCATGGAGATTTAAAAGAAGCTGTCTACCTCCAACAACCAGTCGGTTTCGTGGATCCGGCAAGGCCCACTCATGTTTGTCGCCTCCATAAAGCCCTTTACGGCCTTAAGCAGGCGCCACGTGCCTGGTATCAAAAGTTCACCTCATTTCTCCTGCAACTTGGCTTCGTGGGATGCCCACATGATCGTTCTTTTTTTCTGTGGCGGCACCAAGGGCAGACACTTCTACTGCTACTATATGTTGATGATCTAGTTCTTACAGGGAGTTCACAGACTCTTGTCTCTGCTCTCATCCGACGGCTTTCCAAGGCCTTTGCCATGAAGGATCTTGGCCCCTTGCATCTCTTTCTTGGGCTGCAGGTTCACCGCACTGGCACCTCTCTGTTTCTTTCACAGAGTCGGTATGCTACGCAGCTACTTCTCCCCTTTGGACTAGAAAGTTGCAAACCCTGTAAAACCCCACTTGCGGCCGGTTTGCAGCTTTCTAGTGCGGGCTCGGCTACTCTTCCCAATCCTACTCTCTTTCGCCAAATGGTGGGATCACTACAGTATCTCACCCTCAGCCGTCCTGATATCTCGCATGCTGTGAATCATGTGTGTCAGTTTATGCATAATCCAACGGTTGGGCACCTTGAAGCTGTTAAGCGCATATTCCGCTATGTCAAAGGTACTATTGATATGAGCTTACGGTTTGATGTTGGCTCCTCTCTTTCCTTGCGGGCGTACTCCGATGTTGAATGGGCGGGTTGTCCAGACACCCGCCGCTCTTTGACTGGCTTCGCTATCTTCCTTGGGCCGAACCTCATCTCGTGGGGCTCCAAGAAGCAACCCATGGTGTCCCGCTCTAGCTCGGAAGCTGAGTACCGAGCTATCACCGCCACTGCTACTGAGTTGCTATGGTTTATCCATCTTCTCCGTCTCCTGGGCATTTCCTTGGCCAGCTCTCCCACTCTCCTTTGCGATAATATCTCTACGGTGCATCTTGCCAAACACTCTATGTTCCATAGTCGCACCAAGCATACTAACGTTGATGTTCATTTTGTCCGAGAACGGGTTCATGATGGCACTTTCCAGGTTATTTCCATCCCTGCTACTGCCCAACTAGCCGACGCCTTCACGAAGTCGCTTCCTCCTACCCGATTCCTGGAGCTCCGCAGCAAGCTCATGGTGCAGCCTCCACCCCCCTTGAGCTTGAGGGGGGATGTGAGAAGAGAATCAGATCCATCCCTGACTGATACTCACGCCAAAACATTTCCACAAATCAAGGCTGGATGATTTTATTGCTTTCCTTAATAGCATTCTGTATATTTTGGTTTCATACTTATCTTCTCATTATACTCTCTATATATATGCTGTAGTAGTATGCTAATCAATATAGTTCAGTTTTCTCAAACTCTCACACTGACAACACTGACAACACTAACAACATGAGCAATATCAGGACGAGTGCAAACCATAGCATACATAATACTGCCGATGCCGACTGCAGTAGAATAAGGAACACGAGACATATAACTTTTATCATCCTCAATCTAAGAAGACAAAGCAGCTGAAAGCCTAAAATGAGGAGCCATAGGAGTGCTAACTGGTTTGGCATCAAGCATACCAAAACGATCAACGACCTTCTCAACAAAATCCTTCTGGGTCAAGAGAACATTTTCTACTTCACGGTCCCTCTGAATCTCCATACCAAGAATCTTCTTGGCAGCCCCAAATCCTTCATCTCAAACTCACCATTCAAATAAGCTTTCAACTTATCAACTCCAAACATGTCTTTAGCAGCAATGAGCATATCATCTACATAAAGCAGCAGATAAATAAAAGAGCCATCAGGAAGCATACTAAAGTAGACACAACTATCATACCTGCTTCTAGAGAAGTCACAACTCAACATAAAGGAATCAAAACGCTTGTATTGTCTGGGCGCCTGCTTCAAACCATAAAGTGATCTCTTGAGCAAATAAACATGATCTTCTTTCCCTTCAACTTCAAAACCCTCAGGTTGACCCATATAGATGACTTCATCCTGCTCAACTTTCAAGAAAGCAGTCTTGATATCAAGCTGCTCCAACTTAAGACCATACATGACCACAAAACCAAGCAGAATACGAATAGAGCTATGCTTTACAACCAGGAAGAAAATAGCATTATAATCAATACCTCTAACTTGGCTAAAGCCTTTCGCAACGAGTCTTGCCTATCTAGGAGCTTTAACACCAGGGATGCCTTCCTTCTAAACACCCATTTGTAGCCAACAACTTTCTTTTTACTAACTGGCTTGGCAAGTTTCAAAGTCTGATTTTCTGAAGTGACTCCATCTCTTCATTCATAACAACAAGCCACAAATCTGAATCAACACTGGAAATTGCATCTGAATAGGAAGAAGGCTCGTGAAAGCCATTAGTCTCTAACGTCGAGGTGCCCTGATTTCTGGCGCGAATCTGGTCGGCCCGTTGATGATAGGGAAAGGTCCAGCTCAGGTTCCTTTAGGTTCGTGGACGGATGTTCGAGTTGGGTTGCTTAAAGATGATATGTTTGTCTTGGTTCGAGTTATTTTGGATGGTCCTCGAGTTTGTGTCGATGATAAGAGGCTTTTAGTGAGCTTGATTCAAGTTTCGGACGGCGTTACCAAGGAGCTCAACGACGTCACTTCGCGTTCGGCTGATTCGGCACCCACTACTGACTGCCAGTAGTGGCGGCTACTGCTAGTAGTGGCCACTACGGCCTACCCGTAATGGTGGCTACGGTCGTAATGAAGCCTAGCACAAGAGCATTTTGAACCAGAATGTGCTACGGCTTGCCAGTAGCGGTGGCTACGGCCGTAGCGAGGCCCATATGCCAGATTCCGCGGATTATTTGCTATTTCCAGCATTTAATTTGTTTCCTAATTTTGTTTTATTTCCCTTCCACTATAAATACATTGTCCTAGGGTTGTAAAATGATCATCTATCAATTTGAATCAAATTTTAAGAGTAATCTCTTTGTTCCGTGAGGAATTCGATCGAGCCGTGTGGATTAGGGGAGATCAAACCACACTTATCAATCGAACTTTCGCATTCGATTGTGGTATCATCACGTGCCAAGGTTCGCGTCATCCAAATAGTCGTCGGGTCGCAGTTAAGTCCAAGGTTCACATCGTTTGGTGCCATTGAGTCGCGGTTCCATCCCAAGCCGTTAGAAGAGATCCTCAGGTAGCCTACTCGCCGGGTTCATTGGTTCAATCCGACCGGGTTCGCGTCAATTGGTATCAGAGCCTACTTCTCATAGCCTTGTTTATCCTTCTATCTTTCTATCGTTTTCGAATTTGTAGTCATTGTTTTTTTTTCGTGTCTTCGTTGTCCGTCTTTGATTTTCAGAGTCTAAAAAAAACCAAATCTTTAGGGTTTCGTCCATCTTGCGTGAAAAAAATTCAAAAAAAAAAAAATCGATCCTGAATTCCTTTGTTAGAGTTTGCATCTAGTCGTCAAAATAAAAAAAAATCAATTTTTGATTCGTCCTATTCATTAAAAGTCGTCTTTGTCAAATCCTAGAATTTAGGGCTTTTTGTCTTCGCACAAAAAAAAACCCGAGTCTTTAGCCTAACTCTATCGTGAATTCACTCGGTAAAATATCACAAAAAAAGGGTGGTTGTTGATTGCTTGTTTTGTTCTTTCGGCAGTAACAGGAGATAAAAAAAAAATGAGTTGTGCCCATAAAAAAAACAAGGAATTGAGTGTTTTTTTAAAAAAAAAAAAAAGAAAGAAAAAAGAAGGGCACATTGGAAGAAAAAAAACGAGGAAAAAAAAGGACTTGAAGTTATGAAGTTGAATTGTTTTTGGCAAAAAAAAAAAAAAAAAAAAAAAAAAAAAAAAACAAAAACAAAAACAAAAATAAAAACCAAGACAACTTGAGTCTTGCAAGTTGCAACGCCAACAGTGGAGAAAAACAAGCGAAAGGGGAATTTGTGTGGAGCCAAGTTCCAGAAATACAAACCTGTTTGATTGCTTAAGAAGCCAATTGCCAAGACTTGTTTTCCATATACCCCGTTCTTGCTATTCTCCCTCTAGTTTCTTGAATCCGCGTCTTCATTGTTTCGTTTTACTTCGAGTGTACCTTGTTTAGTTGTCTTGTTTTCCTTTGGACTTGCTTTTATTCGTGTCCGTCGCGTTGAGTCGTGTCTGTTTCGTTGGTATGTTTGGTTGTTTTTTCCTATTATTCCTAATTGCTTGCTTTGTTTTCTACGGGACTTTTGAGATTTGAGCGGTAAAAGGCAAGAGTGTGTGAGACTAAAAGATGGTAAAAATCATTTGAGTGACAAACACATGAGCGAAACACATGTGAGGTTTTCATTTCATATTTGTCTTTGTTACTTTTGAAATGGCTAAAAATCAAGTAGTTAACGGGAATGGTGTGAACGAGAATGATACGAATGAGATGGGGGCTTTTATGGAAAAGATGGAAAGGATGATGCAAAACATGAATGAGAGGATGGATTGAGTTAAGGTAGGGCGAGTAACACAAACTCGGATTCCTGAGAGGAGAAGGAAGAATGAGGGAGTAGTGGCGAATGACTATCAAGTGGGGAGAGTTGAGAAAAAACATATGGATAGTCATATGAGTAATGAGCGCGGTGTAGAGGCGTGTGACAGTAGGAGGGGGATACAAGAGAAGGAGAGAGATATTAATGTGATGCCTCATGTAGGGGTACAAGATGATAATAAATGTGGAGTTCTTGTTGCTACACCTTCAGTAGCTAAGAATATTTTAGAAGAACGGGTAGTTGTTAATGATGAGGCCCAACGGGAGAAGTTGTTTTACACACGATGTTATGTTGGGGAAAAAGGTGTGTAGTGTGATGATCGATGGTGGGAGTTGCACAAATATAGCTAGCTCGTTGATGGTGAAGAAGCTAGAATTGTCCACGATAGATCATCCTAAACCCTATGAGCTACGAGGATTGAGTGAATGTGATGGGATATGGGTGACTAAGCAAGTGTCTGTTTCGTTCAAAATTTGGAGATATGAGGATGAGGTGCTATGTAACGTTGTCCCTATCTAGACAAATCACTTATTGTTGGGGCGCCTATGACAGTTTGATAGAAAATCCATAGGCGATCCCAGGAGTCGGCTAACCGCATGTGGTTGACCGGTTAGCCGCTCGTGCTGTTGCTGCACATTGAAGACAGAAAATCGAGAAAATTTCAAAAAAGTCCCCATACTTTCACCATTTTATTAAATTAGACCCTGTACTTTAAAATTTTCAAAAACAACCCTAAACTTTCATAGTTTGTATCAAAAACATTCCTGCCGATAAAAATCATCTAACACCGCGGACCCCGACTCGGACTCGGACCCCGATGCCGACCCGTGAAACCCGGACCCCGACTGATATATGGGATTTCCCCTTGCATAGGTTAGATGATTTTTATCGGCGGGAATGTTTTTGATACCAATTATGAAAGTTCAGGGTTGTTTTTAAAAATTTTAAAGTACAGGGTCTAATTTAATAAAATGATGAAAGTATGAGGACTTTTTTGAAATTTTCCCGAGCAAATCTGAACTTCGAATTTTTTCCACTACTTTACAGCTACATATTATCAGATTTAATTTGACTAAGTGGTCATTGATACAAATTTACCGCTTGGATGGCACAAATTATTATGAAAATAATTTGTACCATCCAAGCGTTGGTTAATCAGCTTGGTGGTAACAGGAACAACTTCCGAAACAATAGACTTGGACTCGGCAGTCTCTAAAGACGTCGCCATAACAAGCAGTAGAGGAGAGGATCTCACAACAAGAGGAGCTCAACCACAATCACAACCAGCAGTAGATAAGAAGGAAATGGAGCATCACGGATGAGACAACAGCTCCAGAACAAGAATAGCAGAAGAAAAATAGGAAATACAAGTCACTAAGCTTGGGAAACACACATTCAAGCAAGAATCAGTAGATAAGAGTGAAAGGGGAATGGACCAACGTAGCAAGTGAAAGATTCTGGCCAGAAAAGATGTCGCCGGCATGTGAGGCAGTGCGTGGTGGCGCGTGAGGCCCATGCGCGACCAGCTGGGATGGCGCGTGGAGGCGCGTGCAGTGGCGACAAGGAGGCTAGCCAGGTCCATGGTGGTCGACTTGCTGTCCTCTATCACTGTCGATGGTCAAGGCTTGCAAAGCATCAACGATGAAGGCTCAACAGGTGGTAGGCTGAAGTCTCCCAGTGGTGTAGCTGTGGGTTAGAGCCGTCGGAGGTTGGTCGTCCGGTGGGTCACCCACCCTTGTGGGCGCCGAGCTCTGGGCTTCTCAGTGGCGGTGGTGGTTCGTGGTCAGATTTGGTGGTCGGGTGTTTTTGGGAAGAAGATGAACAGTGCAACCAATGGAGAATGACGGCTGGAGTTTGGCAGAGGGAAGGAATTAGGGATTTTTGGGCTCTGATACCATGTTGTCAATTTTTCATTCAAAATCATATTCAATTACTACATCAAGGATATATATATAATCCTAGTCTACTAGTCTATGGGCCAATACAAAATAGGCTACACATAATGGGTCACAATCATAATACTCTAAGACTAAGACTAGGGTTATGGTATATATATCACAACACGGTCATACTAATCAAGCTTTTCAATAAACTCAACCAGAAAAAGCTAAACCTAAACTTAATCTGTCATTGTTGAAAAGTTGACATCATTCTAGCCTCAAGTTTTTTCATTTTCTAAAATAAATATAAAAGGTAATGGTTTTCCTCTCGATTGCTGAAAATGAATGTTGTTTTTTTAAGTTGATTTTGGTTTCAATAGATTGAAGATATGAACTTCAAAAAGAGAAAAAGAGAGAAAATGAGGCAATGCTGAAACTTAAAGCTGGTCAGAATCTCAACTTATGATAGAAAAATGTGAGTGTTTGGTTTGTTGTTTTGGGCATTGTTTTCTGTTTTTAAAAAAACAAAAAATACGTTTGGTTTGAATTTCCTTTTTTCTATTTTCTTAAAATAGAAAACTGTTTTAAGTATAAAATCTTCGAAACGCGGAAAACAAGAAAAATTTGTTTTGAGCATTTTGAATACAAAATCAAACTATTATTTTTAATCTTTTTCATCAAAACTCAATCATCCTCTTAAAACAAAACTCAAATTTTCATCTCCTTCTCATCCTCCCCCTCCACCTCCTTGCCCCCCAATTTTTTAGAAAATCGAGAGAAAAGAAAAGAAACCAAACCAAACACAATCTCTATTTTTACAAAAATTCAAAATAGAAAATAGAAAACTCAAACAAAAAATTCAAAACAGACCAAACAACCCGTTAGAATATCCATATAAGAAGATGGCACATTCCTTGTATATTTATGAATACTAAAGGCAATTCAACAATCTTAAACAATTATGAAATCCTTACGGCCCTACCCACTTGAAAACTCCACAAAAAAAAATAAAATAAAATTTAGCACCCAGATCCATCCTAGTGCAATAAACTCAAGAAATAGTAGCTTTGCAACACAAAAGGACTAGGGAGAAAATGCAGACACCAAAACAAATGCTTTCTACAATGCCATTTTGTCTGCTAGGTAGCGAGAAAACTAAATCAGGAGAAGAGAAAAAGGAAATGTGGTGAAAAGAAAACAGGAAATGATGCAAAAGAAAAATGGGTAACTCTGTGAATTCATCTTCATATTAATGTTAAACCAAAGAACCCACATGGAAACATTTCTTGATATGGGAAAGTTGGAAGCAAAAAATTCCCCACATGAACTATGGTAAAATCTAAAATCATTTTCTAAACCCCAACCATAAGTTTGAACTTTTGGCAGAATTGATTCCAAGACATGATATCAACCAAATGCCACGAATTCGAATCATGCAACCCCTCATTTATTTAGCACTTAGTAAGAGAAGACCCGGTCGACAGTCCATACTTCAAGCCCAAAGGGCATTCACATGAAGAAGCATGTTTAATATATTTTTTAGACCTTCTACAACAAGATTGACCTTTTGGTAGAGTTAGATCCCTATTGTGTTGAAGCATAAACTTGAACTTTTGGTGAAGTTGGTTCCATGATATGATATGAGAGTTTGATATGGCAGCTAGTTCGACCAAGTGATCTTATTACCCCCATTTGGTGTCATTGTTGTTATTGCTATCGTTATTGTTTGTGTGGACTTGTGTATAGTCTCAGTTTCAAGCCCGATGGGCTTTCCGTAGAGGGTTTAAAGTATAAAACTATTTTTTAGGCCTCTTACCATACGTTTGAAGTTTTGACAGAGTTGATTCCCATTGGTTCCTTAACAAACTATATATGTCAGTACTACATATGCCAACTACATTTTTTTTTACTTGGTTGTCGAATACTGGACTGTAATAGAAGATTCTTTTACCTGGAACTAAAATAAGGGAACACATAGAAATGCAGGAATACAGAAAATACAAAAATTTCAACATATAACTCAAGGTAAAGCATACCGATGAAAAAAACTGCTCTTCATCTAGCTTTAGAGATGCAAGCAGAGTTTGCACATCAGATTGGACATTCACTTGCCCGCGTTTTGCAGTACTTTCATGCTCAGTATTATAAGTGCCATCTTTCAACTTCTGAACTCTATAATCAAGGAAATGGTTAAAAGCAGCCAATGCTTGTCCGCGATGCAAGTGGTGATCCAGCCGGAATCCAGTTTCCTGAAGTGACAAAAACACTGAAAAAATAAATCCTGTGCCACAATAAAGCAATGAACATGAGAAAGATCACTGTCCTTTCACCCATTTGTGTAGATGAGCTCAACTTCCTCAGTCTAGCAAGGAACAGAATTAAACTTATTACTAATACGAACATATAGAGATTGTCATGCTATCAAACAAGGTCCGGAAGGTACTCCTTGCATCCTAACTGCCCAAAATATATTCGACGTAACATTCAGTAAATAAGGCCTTATTTGGTTTACACTGTTTTCTATTTTCTGCGTTTTCTGTTTTGTGGAAAACAAAAAACGCGTTTGGTTTTAATTTTCTGTTTTCTGTTTTCTGAAAACAGAAAACAGTTTTCAATTTAAAATCTTCAAAATGCAGAAAACGATAAAAAGCTGTTTTCTGTATTTTCGACAGAAATTCTCAAAACTCCTAAAACA
>JAOWBR010193041.1:0-10008 GCA_028571145.1 Dionaea muscipula
GCAGTCTCTGGTTCGATTCTTCACAGAAAACAACACAATTATGATCGATCACATCATCAATTAATAGTAACTAATTAAGGAGCGAGGAAACGTAAACGTAAATAAGAAATAGAAGCACACAGCTGAAAGGAGGAAAGATATATCTGTTGTATAGAGAATTAGGATTTTCATTTCTCCAATCAAACATAATCTCAAATCATTATTTCCGAAACAAACAATACATAGCTAAGGAGAAAAGCTATAGACACAACCGGCTGAGTAGAGTAGCCATAGGATTTTCATTTTCATCTCTTTTTAACCAAAAGATTAGCTGAGTAGAGTAGCCTTTCCCTTCAAAATCAGCTGAAGAAAGAATCCGTTTTGATATCTCCAAAACATACTCAGTGGGTAAAAAACTATTGTAAGCCTGTGCAGAGCAAAATAATATAGACAAGTTCTTCCTCTCTTATATGTGTATGTTGTATTATTAGTCGACAACAACTACAAAATAATGCAATTGATGATGCAAATTGATTTAACAAGTAACTGAGGCAAAATCAAACATATTTTTTATAGCTCTCGATTTCTGAGTTGTTGTAGCTGCCTCTTGATTTCAGTTTTTGAGGAGTTGTATCAAACGGGTTCAATCCGTGGTTCTAATGGAACCGGACCGTTTTAAACGATCCGGTTCGGTCCGGTTCCTGTTTTAAAATTTTAGAACCCGAACCGAATCGATCCGTTTCATAATTAAACGGTTTGAGTCTGGTTCCTCTAAAATTGGAACCGACCCGAACCATGCCCACCCCTAAGAAAAAGTACCAAACAACGAAAATTTTCGAAACTTGTTCATATTAAGTTCTCAAATTCGACAAAATAACTAATAAAACACTCAAGTTTCTTACAGAATTACTCATTTGTATGAATTACGCATTTGTATTAATTAAGCATTTTCATAATGCATGTTTAATAAGGAAGAGAAAAGAAGAAAGACCTTTAGGCCACTGTAAGTACTAGTCGCACTGAATCTCACAGAAATTGGGAAAAAATTGGATGTGTTTGTTGCAGGAACTACGAACTCCATCGACCCACTGCCATGTTATACAAGTATCAATTCAGTTTGGAAGGACATGACAGTTTGCAATTCACATAAAAGCCAATAAGCCATCATTAGGAGAAGAAAAAAGAGTAGTTGACAACCAGTTACTTGCCTGCGATTGGAATTATCTATCAACATAACTGACCACTCCAAAATAGAATTTCTTGAGTCATACCTGTCACATGTGAAAATGACAATGCTCACCTCCCGTTTACATCAAGTAATGCAAGTAACAGGATGAAATTAAATTCTTCGTGATTAACAACAGCAGATACCATCCTTTCTCAGTGTCCAAAACTATCGTACCTAAGGATGGGCATTTTCTCATCATAATCTCAACCTCCTCTTACCCCCACAGCAAATGCAGTCGAAGTTGAGAAATTAGAAATTGCAAGCAACCAGCACACTTGTGCAAGTAGAAATATCTGTATACCACCAGCTTCATACTCTATTGCACCAAATCTATGCATTTTCTAGATTGGTTACGGTGGTTTGGGCATCTAGGGGTTTGGTTCTGGTCTTTTTAATGGATCAACTTCCCAGAAGTAAACTGTTAATTCCAATTTATCTACCATAGAAATTTCAACTCACCTCCACTCCCCATCAATTTGCTTTACGTTTGGTGCCTCTCGAAGTGCAGGAAGTGGCACCGAAATAACGACGCCTTGTAGATCAAAGAGTGATGAAGCTTCATACTCAATGCTGACATAAGTCTCGTTACCAGATACTGAAGGCCAACAATTAACTGAAAAAAGAACACGGGTTAGCTGAGAAACGGAAAATTTTTCTGCGCATTTCTATTCCCAGAATGCAGAGAGAAGTTTACACACTTGTCAGTGGCAAGGCTGATTCTTCAGCACCCTGCATTCTCCACTTCAGAAGGCCAACCCCATCCCCAGATTGACCAGTGGGAAAGGGCCTGTTAGGATCTTTGAGTCCTAAAATATTTTCGCTAGCAAAGAACTCTTTGTTGATGTTAGGGTGAGTTTTAAACGTGATGCCAGGATTACCACCAGACTCGACCTGAACGTAACATCAGATCAGTCAATAGGAATGAATAAATTTGATATAGAAATGACAATTTGATATGTTGTTAGATACAGGCACAGGCTTTATGAACATAGATAGCATTTAATGGTTGGGTTAACAGTCCGAGGGGAAAACAGTAACAAAGTCACTTCAGGAGATCTATGACTTGAAATCATGTCACTTACCTGATTTGAGTGGCAACCTCATTGCTTGCCCCATTTTAGTACCATACTGTTAATCTAAACCGTAAAACTCAAGATGGAGTTAAAGCTGCAAACCAAAAGAAACTAAATTTCTATGGTCTACAATTCGAAATCAATTGTTGACAATCACTGCAGAAAGCAAAGTTGCAAACTGAGGCAAAAGAAAATAATGGTCTATCCATTTTTAAGGTTCAGATAACAACCAAATTTGAAGTGCTTAGTAAAAATTACATATTTTTTACTGGGAATGCAACATAGAATTACATTTGCATGCGGCACACAGGGTTGAAGATGATGGTAGGTATTAACAGTCCTGGGAAATGATCTTTACATTTTTCAATCTTTCCTTCAATCAAGGTCCTCTTGTCTTCAATGACTTCATGTAATGGAACATGATTCTTAGTGTGCTATCCTCTTCGATAAACTTCCAAAAGTGTTGTTTCGATGATTTTACCATAAAGCAAGTTTTCTCTGTTATGATTTCTTTTACTTGATTAACAACGCAAAATGTAGCATGCATCAAGCATCAGGTGGGCAAAAATATGAATTACAGGTAAATTAGTAGATGATAAAAGTTCCCTAGTATGGAATGAGAGCAACCGGTACCCACAGCACAAACAGAATTAGCCAAACCAATACATTGAAGTACTATATGACCGTTTCAAAAGTAGGACAAAAGCAGTGAAGAAACACCTGAACTTGGATATAAGCATCTTTCTCCTCAAGAATTTGAAGGGACAGTTGCCCTTGAACATCAAACTGGCTTAGTGCACCATCACGTTTAAGAGTAACATTGAGCTTCTCTTCAACGGTCAACGTAATGGGATCAGTTGGTGGTGGAGCAGCAGATTTAGACTTGATAGAAGTTGGTTGCACTTCCTCGACTACTTCACCTTCTGCTCTGAGGGACTCCAACAACGGGTTGGTCTTTTGCATTTTTCCAAGTTGCATGCCAGAACCTTTAGGTGGAACAGTAGCAGCGGAAGGTGGACGCCCTAATGACATCATTCAAAGGATAGCGGATAAACAGTTGATGCTACAACCATACATGCCATTGCTATAGAGCTAAAGAGCCAAAGAGAGACTTACCGAAAAAGAGGAAAAAAAAACAAAAAAAGCCAAAGAGAGCAGTCAAAACAACCAAACCATTTGGACGAAACTTACTGAACCAGAATATGACATGGTAGTGGCACATATCGATAGGTAACTAGACAAAAGATCAGATTTGGAATAAGAAGGATATTTTAACAGGTTAAAAGAATATATAGATCGACTAAGGAATGTCACTCTGAACACCTTAAATAGTTTCATTCCTCCAGAACTCATAGCACATGCCTGGAAGAAAACGAAGTAAAACACCCAAAAAAGCTCATGGGATGAATGTGTCTTAAAAAGTTCTAATATATCTCTAGGTAGTGCACCAACAAACAAAAGCATGGTGTACCCTCCCTACACATATACCATCAAGTTCCAAATGCCACTGATTCATAGGTGTTGTAGTGGGGCAGAGAATAAGAAAATCCTGGCCAATTTCATCTTCTACCACCAAAGTTTTACCGTCTATCGATTATCAAGGAAATGGTTATTGAATCCACAAAACCCACATGAATAATATCGATTCAGTAAATGTGAATATTCTAATCCACATTCAGCAAATGGGATCTATAGGTGTGGAAGCTGGTTTACATGTCATCTTTCCCGTTTCTATCAAAAAGATCAACAATTGTTGAGAGATAAAGATGCCTTGTTTAGAATGTGTAACTTCATTTCTGAGAAAATACTTTAGTCTCTCCAAGTCTTTTATCTCAAAACATGTTTATTACTAACGATTGTTTCTGGCAAGACAGTTGTCACAGTTCTTCAATGCTTCTCCTTTTCATCGTTCCCAGTAATGATCATATCATCCATATAGACTGATAGATGATGAGTCCATAACGATTATTCGTGTGGCTGAACCCACCTAGTGAAACGTGGTAAAATAGATGAGGATGAGGATGAGGATGAGGTGTTGATCGTCAATGCTTATGTATGTGCCCATTTTTGCTGCATTTTACTATATTACTATGCATTGTTATCCATTATTATGTTTTTTACGGTATTGTATATATTTTGCTATATATTATTATCATTATTAGTATATTTAGTTCAAACCAAATCTTTTCATTAAGCTAAGATAATGGGTGTTAGATAATCGACAGTCAGCGTATTATATTTGTTAGATCTTCTGTACATGTGTCTTTTAGATACGTGTTGTCGACCCCACATAGTAGGAGGTGGTTATAGAAATGATGATGATGACATGCTTAGTAGCAGCATCTTCAGCACAGTAAAAGCATGGCATGAACCTCCAAATTTCTTCCCAATAGAAAATAAGAAAATCAAAAACCGCAAGTAATGAATAAAATCAGGATCCCTAAAGTAGGCAGTCTACACGTATAATAAGGAACTCATCATTTAGAAATTAATGAGAGTTTAGAAGTTAATGATGGAGGTACTCGCATAGATTTGAGCTATGAAAGGTGACCTCAAAGAGGGAAACAGAAACCCAAATAACCAATAGATGGATAAAATTTAAGTCAAGTGTCTAGTGAAGTAATAAAAATAAGAAAATCAAAAGATTGGTGACCAAATAAAGGAAACTACTCAAACCTTTGGGCTTGCTAGAATAAGAATCTGCATCCGGGTTCAATCCAAATCCAGAACCACTGCCAAAGCCACTGCCACTAATAGATATTGCGGCATCACTTGAGTTACTTTCAATTCTTCCTGACCCCATAGATTGTAGTGACATAAACCCTCCTTTATCACCTCTATTCTTTTCCATCTGCAACACAGA
This sequence comes from Dionaea muscipula, assembly GCA_028571145.1. Taxonomy (NCBI): domain Eukaryota; kingdom Viridiplantae; phylum Streptophyta; class Magnoliopsida; order Caryophyllales; family Droseraceae; genus Dionaea; species Dionaea muscipula. The sequence goes on from JAOWBR010193041.1 coordinate 5,144, forward strand.
AAAAAATGTCTTGATAACAAAATACGCAATTCGTTCTGAAGAAGATACCTTTATCAATCTTGCGTGTACCTTGCTTTTATCAATCTCTATAGCTCTCCGCTTCATAAGTTCCTTGACATCAGAAACCTTACTGTCTATCACCAACTTGTGCAACTTCTCTTCATGACTTTCCATCTCACAGTACTGTTTAACCTGTGCCACAGTGACAATTTCTCTGTGCCCAAGGGAGATGACTTCATCAAAGGCAAATAACAACTCAAATGCGGCCTTGCAAATTCCCTCCTCATCTAATGACAATGCAAACTCCGGTACCTTAACAAGATTAAGGACTAAACTGAGGTTTACATGCCTAAGAAGCACATACATAAGCCACAGGATTTTCCATGAATTAACATGAGTTAAGGATGAGTTCTACTAATGAAAGGGTGGCAACAGGAACGGGGATTCCACGAGGCCCACCCCGAAAGGGCGAGGTTGAACGAAAGACATATAGAATTGCAATCGGCCGATAGGGATGGGAAAGGCTATCTTATCCCCTTTGAGGATTTAGCAATGAGGCTAGGATTGAGGTCCCATCCCTATCCCCCTTAATCCCCTTTTAACCTACCATAATTCAATTTTCTCAAGTATCTTATTATCCTTTTAATATACCCTTATTCACAAACAAATTTTGCATATTTTCGTTTTGTTCTCACTCTTGATGCACACCAATTTCAAATGTTTTTTAGATCTGGTCCTCTCTATAATTTGGCAAACCCAGAATATGTTAGAATAAATACAACAAAGGAATTCAACAATGGGGAAGCTGGGAATAGAACGACACTACAGACATGATGAAGAACAAAAAATCCCAGGAGGGGCAGGGTTGGGAATAGATTTGGGTGCAAATGGGATGGAAATGTACTCCCCATCTCGAACCAACCATCTTGCCAGCCTGCTAATGAAAATCGACCTGCTAATTAGAAATATATCAAAAGCATGAATAAGCATGCAGGTTCTCCATGGCAAAAGAAAGCAATGCAATGACTCGGGCGCTATCCATTGTTCAGTACCCCCATTTCCAAGTATGACTAGTTTCAGATGGCCAAAGCTAGTATTGCATAAACATGAAATCCGCAGCCAATTGTAATGACCTACATACAACTTTTTAATATTAATAGACATAGTAATAACATAATTTAAAAAAGGTTGTAGTCAAAGATGAAGGATACAAGTTTAGAAAGAAGTCTCAGAGTCTCTAAGTCTTCCAGAATGTTACTCTGCTTGTTTGTTACAAGAAGCAAGTAAAGAGCTTCTATTGGCTGATAGACATATCGCACATTCTCAGCCTCAATAAATGTATGTTGTTTGCCGGTTCCCACTAACTTGGGAAATGCTGCAAGAAGCCCTTCAATTCTATATCGAGTCATATCCACAAATTGTCTAGAGACAAGTACTGCAAAAAACATGCAACTAAAATCATGAATAGGCACGATAAGGCAAAAAGTGAAATGATTGAGAAGAAAAATGAAACTATCAGAGGAAAGTATGCCAAGTTCAACCAACCACCTTATGATAGTCCCAAAAGCCAAGACTTGCTTTCAGAGTAGGTGATAGCCACATATAAATCAAATAAACCAATTAGGTGTTTTTGAAGGCAAAAGCGAAGCCAATAATCTGTTTTCATTATTTTTTGCTCTTTGTATTCTCTATTATTTCTCATGCATATTTTTTACCTCATGATACTTGTCCATTCTAAAGCAAAAGCAATTAGAAATTTTCTTCTATATTTTCAGCTCCAAATCTCAGAGGAATCCCCTTCTGGGAACCTGCAATAAGATCTCGTATTGCAAAAATGGACTTTACGAGTGGAAAGGAAAAAGGCAAGTAAGAAGATTTACGAACATAAAGCCTTTCAAAATTAACTACCAGAGCCATCAATTGAGCGGAATAACTTACGAGACATAGACAAAATTTTATTTACCTAAAGTTATTTTTAAGACAGAGATGCCACCACGGTAAAGGGAAAAAAAATGTAATAGCAATTAGAGAAACAAGGAAAAAGATGAACTATCAAAACAAACAACAAAGAAGTGCATTGAGGAGCAATAGAAAGTGGAGGTGGAAATCTCCAACTAGATCAAACATCATGGGAGAGCCCATCCAACTTGCCACAAGCATCATGGGAAGCCAATCTAACTCACCCTATCCATTATTAAAATGGTATTTAGGTCAAAAGACACAAACCCACACACACACATACACAAAAAGAAAAAAAAAATATACAGAGTTTTCATGTAGATCCTATAAGAGAACAAAAGAAGTGCACTCACCCTTTCCAGATTTACTAATGACAGAAGCTGCAAGGACAACCTGTATCCAGAAAAAAAGGAATAAGTCTGGACATCGAATACGATGCTTTCACACATAGAGAAAGCAAGCATTTTAACACAAAAAAGCTGGATACAGGTAACTAGAGAATAAACGCCATCTCATGCTATCCTAAAGCAATAAGCAAACTCCCATCACATCTTATACAATTACAATAGCCATTCACAGGCAAGTGAAGACACATTCCACTGATGTAACTGTTAGTGTCAAAATTAAACTTCTAACAAAACATTTACTTGATTATAGAAAAAGAAAGGAGATACTTCAAAGCTAAAGAGCTAATTGATTGCTTTAAAACATCTCTTTATGCGATAAGTCTTCTTGGTGGCAACCTTTCATTAATCATTGGATAAAAAAGAAAGAACAGAAACTGTGAATAATCATTGTGGGCAACTTGTATGGCATTCCATGATCGACATTTATCATAAGTTAATGCAGGGACAGCAATCTAGATCCTGACAGCAGTTTACAGCAAAACAGCTAAAACATTTAAGATGCCAATAGATCATCATTTGTCAAGGTCCAGAAAACATTTTGTAAGATGAAAACAGTGTCATGAATATATACCATATCTTATATGTTTCACATTTCTATTCTCTGAGATATTTTCATCTGAAAGAGATAAAAATTTGGAATTTTATGTACTGAAAACCCCTAAAAGGAATACCAGACATGTTTACAGGAAGCAGTACTTCTAGATTGCCAACTCAAAGAGAGAAATGGCATAAGTTGTTTATCGATCTCAAGGATGTAGCAAAACCTACTCAATCTATTCACATCCAAGGAGTCATATCCACTTCCAAAGATGAGCACAGAACTAGTTCAATGGAGAGAAGACACAAGGCCTCAAAAATATATGTGCTTTAAAACAAATCATAGAGTATGAACTTGACTGGATGAAGAGGATGACCCAAACTTAATGAGAGATGTAAACCCTCTTTAGCAAGAATAACCCGATCTGAGAGCACAGAGGGACACACAACTCCAACAGATGACTGAACTATTTTCCGATATGAGATTAGAACTGAGATTTTCAATTGAAATGTCGGTAAGCCAAATTTGCAAAAAATTACCAGTCATTTGAAAAAGAAATGACTAAAAAGAAGAAAGGTAATGGAATGCCACATTACAACAAGTTTGAATCTTACTGTTCGTATTTCTTTCTAAAAAAACACACACACAGAGGAAAAAAATAAAAAAGCTCACGGGTTAAGAGAGATAAATTACATCCCACAGATGCATTGGGATATCTCATCCTCCCAATGACTTTCTCTACAATCTCCAAAAGGACCGCAATTTTCCATATCAATTAACGTAAACCCATTCTTCCACTTGACCAGATACATCAGTATCTGCAATCGGAAATGCAATGTGATAGCACCCAAATCGTGAGCAAGGTAAAAACTTACCATCTTGAGTCCTACGCGATCCACCAATCAGCAATGTAGAAGCAACGAAATCCTATCAAAACCGAAGAGAAAATTAGTTAAAACAGAAAACGGGAGAACAGGGTATAAGCATGTCCAGAGAACAAATTACCAAAAATGAGAAGGCCCGAAGGCGGACGAAGCAACAAAAACACAACTACATAAAGTCAGAGTAATGGAGCAATAGAACTCCATATCAAAACCAATATAGTTCTGAATTATGTTGCGCAGCACCGCAAATTAGGGTTGCAATTAAGAGTATCCACCAATTAATTCAATTTTCAAGAAAGCTAACCGGAATCAAAGGGGAACCAAAAAGCTCTTCCACTCCCACCAATGTCATTCTTATAGTTTAGCTAAATTTTATCGTGATGCGATTTCGAAAATCAGAGAATGTAAATTGGAAACGAAGATCGGAGAGAAATGACGAACGAAATCAAATTTGAAGCTGAAAAGAAAAAAAAAAAAAAAAACTCGAAAAAAATTGATCGTGAACTTGAGGGAGATGTGAATGGGGTTGAGACTTGAGAGATCTGAAACTGACCTGATCAGATTTAAAGGAGATGTGAAGAGATCTGAATCTTGCTGAGTAACGACAACGGATTTGGATTCCACGCAGAATTGTTTATATAGAGAGAGATCCTTCACCGACGACGATGCAAAGAGTAGCCGTGCTTGATGCCACCGCGGGAAGAAGACGAAGACTAACTATGATGGGCTCTTTTATGGAGAGGTCATGAGAACACCGGCGTAACTGACTAACTGGTGTTTCTACGGGGACTTGTTAGTGGCACCGAAGAAAATTCATTTTAGCCCTATTTGTTACGTGAATCAAAGGGTAAGATAAGATAAAAAAATTAGATCGCTTTTCTTATTCTAAGTTTAAATTGTGAGATTATTTAATATCATTAGAGATGTTGTATTAATTAATCTTATTGATGTGGGATAAGGAAAGTGGTGGTGGGTGGACGATCGATGAGCACACCGGCGTAACTGGTGTTTCTATCGGGACTTGTTAGTGCCACTCGAGAAAATTCAATTTCGCTCTGTTTGTTACGCGAATAAAAG
>JAOWBR010193052.1:0-10008 GCA_028571145.1 Dionaea muscipula
GCAGGAATCAACAGGAATATAAAGATGATATATCTGACAGTAGTAGAAAACTTCAGAGGCAAGGACTCAAAAGTAAATCATAGCTGGACTTCAGGACATATCAGAGTAACAGAATCCTCACAAGATGCATGGAAAGGAGATCACAATCATCAACAAGCCTCATATACATACACATATAAACCTCTCCAAATCTCAATAGGCTAACACATAGCCCTCATGCATCCCAAATCAGGCCACCACACAAGATACATATATAACAGAACATGAGCGATAGAAACATCACACAAAAATATCATGCAAGATATGAGAAACGCAAAGACCAGGAGTGTCATGTGCCCCACACGGGCTAGCCAACCTCGGAATTCCTAGCTGCAGCAGGTCACGATCCCAACCGACGACCCAGAGGAGCGGCCTAGGCAAACCAACACAAAGTATCCTCCACGGTGAACGACCTGCATAGGCTAACTGGGAGCTACCTAACTCCCTATGCCCGGCCAATCAAACTAGTCACGATCACGGACTAGGACAACACATCGTATCCTATCGAGGTGACGCGTCACACGTAACTGATCGAGAGGAGATCAACCCCCTCGTAGTCCGTGTGACTTCCCATGACACAATCGCTCAGAATATGAAGGTTAAACATATTTAAGTCCAGCTATGAAGAAAATCAATACCCTATAACTTGCATGCTATTCCAACTCATAATGATAACAACAAATAGTGTCTACAGCAACACAAGCTAGTATCAATTAGAATCACAACAGGACACACAGAACTTAGCATGCTCCAAGATATCAATAAAGGAGGGTCAAGAATATATAGGAGCGATCAAGAAGCTCATGAATCAGAGGATAAGGAGAACTATTCGTATACTTACCTCCCTCTACCCAATACTCAATCCAACCTACTGATTAGGCTTATCAAACCTTTGACCATCCATAGGCTTCTTGTCTACACATATGAGTACATATATATACCTCATCAACCACTTATCACAATATATGTATAACTCTCTTTTAATTTGTTACTTTCGTTATTATTTACATTTGATGGTCAATAATTTAATCGAGGGTCCCACTACAACTTTTATACGCTTCCATATTATGTACAATTTTAACATAATATTCTACATATTCTAAAATACATTTTATCACTCCATTTAACATATTCTATATAACTTTAGTACATTACTTTACTCATTTAACACACCATATTTTCCATCCCTTTTAATTAATTACTCACTCTCCTCATTTATTCTCCATTTATCCATTTAACATACAACAATCATTAATTTTTTAATACATCAATATACAATTTCTATACACTTTCCATCTTTATTTCATTCATTATTTAACATATAATATTTTATACCCATTCATTTCATTCATTTTTTAACACTACATTATATCTCAATATACACAATTATTCACACATACACACACCTATAGCCGCCACCCATCATCTCTAACCAACCACCACCGACGGCCACCAGGACCACCACCGGCGGCCATGAGCTCCGGCGACGGTGACGACGGCAGTGCAACTCCGGCGACGGCTCCGGCTAGGCCCAAAGGCCCTCTGGCCTCTCTATTCTCCCTATCCCTTCATCCTCGACACTGCAGGGCAGCATCAAGAACCACTCGCCCGGCCGGCCAAAGGCCATGGCCGACGCCAGCCAACTACCGCCAGCCTCACCACCGTCCAACACCACCACCACCACCACGCTCAGCCGTCGAGCCCAAACACTAAGCACAAAACAAAAATCACAACTTTATCCTCAAACATCACAAATCCACCAAATCGACACCATAAATGAGTAGATCAGAGCAAGGGAGGTTGGATTCGAGCTTTACCTTTATCGATCCGAGCTCCGGCCACCAGAAATCATCAGATCTCGGATTTCTCTCGCCTCCTGATCTCTCTCTCTCTCGGTCTCCCTCTGCATCGCACGTGAGTGGTCACCTCGGCCCTCGTCGGCTCCTCCTCTTCCTTCCTCGAGTTGGTCGCTGCCGCCTGGGTTCTCGCTGGCGTCGTCGTCGGCTCCCTCGTCGACGAGATGCAGCAGCAGCAATTGAATGAAGAAGAAGAAAAAGAAGAAGAATAGAGTGGTATGGGAAAGAGCAGACAAGAAAGGGACAGGGGAGAGAGAGTGAGGTTAATTGGGGAGAGAGGAAAAGAAATTAATTGTGTGGTGGAATGGACAAAATCACGAGTGAGAAAAGTTAAGGGAATCCAAGGATAGGTTAAGGTGGCATTTTAGTAAATAAAATAGCTACTTCCCTTAATAAATCTTGTACACTTTAACACTCACCATAATTTAAATTACGATTAAAAATAACTTTCCCCAATTAACTAATTAATTACTCTAAATAATATTATTTAATATTTAATTAATTTTAATTATCCTCGTTAATTATTATTTATTATTGATTATATGACGGGGTGTCATAGGTGTTGTCCACTTTCAAAAGTTGGGTCTTGCCATGGGGTGCACCGGAGCCATCTATGATCGTTACCGATCATGACCAGGCGTTAATGAACGACGTTCATTCCTGCTTCCCCGATGCTGCCCATCTGCTCTACATATGGCACATCAACCAGAACATCGTCAAAATCTGTAAAAGATACATAACAGATGATGCCATCTGGAATAAATTTCTCCGTTCATGGCACGAGCTAGTTGCATCATCCATACCCGAAAATTTTGCTACAAGATGGGCACACATGAAAGAGAAATTCAGACAATTTTCAAAGATCTGTGAGTATCTATTCACAACGTGGGTGAATCCATACCCCCGTCAATTTGTGCATGTGTGGGTGGACACGTGTATGCACCTCGGAGGCAACACTACTCAGCGGTACGTACAGCCTGTGTTATCGTTTTTTGTTATATATATAGTAATATGTTAATTTCTATTAGATAACCATTGCAGAGCGGAATCATCATATTTTCGATTGAAGAAGTACTTAGGAGATTCTATGTTGAGGATTCATATATCATTTGAGAAAATCCACAAGATGTTGAACGCACAGTTTGCACAGATACGCACATCGTTCGAGCAATCCCTGATACGTGTTAGACACATGGTAATGTTATTTTGATCAAATTAATCGTTACATTTCTGTCCATCGCTTATAGCCAATTTATATATTCTCAGGTGGCCAAATTTTCATCAATTGTCCATCTTCGGGGTAAAATCTCACTGCACGTGTTGGAACTTATTTACGCCCAATACGAAGGAAGCCAGAAAGTCTCTGCAGTTTTATCTCTCGGTCAATGCCGGTGCACGATCCAGACAACAAACGGTCGCCCTTGCAAGTACGACATGGAGTGGTACGACCAATCATGCGTCCACGTTCCTCTTGATATCTTTCATGAGTATTGGCGCAGACTCTCAATATCGCCACCCTCGACCATTGAAGAAGTTCGACTGGAAGAAGTGAGAGTAGGGTTGAGCATCGGCGCAGGTCGGGGGCGGGGAGTGGTGTTCCCGTCCCCGATCCCTGATCCCCGATCCCCGAACCCGAACCCGGTCCTCGTCCCCGCCCAGATCCCCGCCGGGGAAATTTTTTCCTCCCCTATCCCCACCCCAAACGGGGAACAGGGATCCCCGCGGAGATTCGAAAAACCCGAATTTTCAAAATTGTTTTTCATTTTCACTATAAAATTATATTATAAATTTAATAAAATAAAAATAACATTATAATTTTGAGTCATAAATGATAAATCAGTCCCCCAAGCATGCAAGTCTAGTAAAGATGACCAAGGAACCTTTAGCTCCAAGGTGAAGATTAATTCACTGTCTTGCCTTGCCTTGACCAGAAATTATAGATTTAAGTTTCACACAAAATGATATATTGCAACCCAAAAAGGGAGACAATGGGGGTCAAACACTAAGCATAGTAAAAACACTAAGTATAGAAACAAGTTTACAACCTAAAGGGCTTAATGCCATTTTCTATCTTTCCTAAGGCAGTAGCAGCACCCACCTACTCAAGCAGCAAAAACATGGTAGAGCACAAATCACAAAGGAAACTACAACCAAAGAGGATGAGCTTAACTCCACCAAACTGGTCAACTCCCTCTTCTTCCCTAATGAAATGAAATGTTGAGGCTTGCATGCCAGTGAGAAGTCATGAACAAGCTTTATATCACCTTTGAAATCTTCTCCGACAATATACAAATGCTGCAACAATTACTACAAGGATGTTGTGTATGAGTTTCCAGAAAGAGAGTGCCCTGGTCTATGAGGATACCGGTCTAGATGCTATCACGTCATCCAGCTCCGGGGATCGGGGCGGGTTCGGGGATCGGGGCGGGGACCCTTAAAACCGCCCCGGATCCGATCCCCGCTTTTTTTGTGCACAACATTCCCGAATTCGCCCCATCCCCGAAAAAATTCCCGAATCCTCAGACCGAACGGGGTGGGTAACGGGGCGGTGTAAATGCCCATCACTTCATGAGAGAAGAGGTTATCGAAAGTCTCGATAGCTTGAAGGAAGCACCCCGGCGCCAGATGTTTCACCGGATCATCAATTGGATCAAGCCATCCAAGAGCGAAATTTGGGAACTCCTACCGCATATGGCACAAAGGCAGACCGTCATCCAAGGAAGAGCGAAGTGGAGCACGAATAAATTCGTTTCTAAAGCGTGCTACTTCAATAAGATCTGGATCAAAATCAATGGGTACTAAATCATCCAGGTCACAATCAATAGGAAGTACGAGTAATGTGTAAGGTATAAACAATGATGATGTTTTCAGATCACTGCTGCCCACTGCTTACCAGCAAAACATCAACTGTATTGTGGACGTCCAAGCTGATAGCATTGTGGGTTTCGAGCAGTAGCCGCACATTTCCTGGGCGACGAGACTCATTGGTATCAGGTGCGAATGGATTTAATCAGATGGATAAACAATAATCGTGCTCTATACACAACAATATGGCGCGTAGACCGTACCACAATAAAGGAAACATTAGCACGCATGAATTGTGATACCTCGCCTGCACCACCACAAAAATGGATGGACATGACAACCATGAGATTGGCAATCATATCGAATTACAATGTTGTGCTGCATTGTTTCACCCCAAATTATAGAACATCTTATACATACCTTCCACTGCTATCCGAGCCAATTCCGGATGATAGACGACGTGAGATAGCCATTACTTGGGTTAACAATTGTCACTTCGTTTAGATATTTATGCACCCCAATTACTCAGTCCCCCTAATATGGCCACATTGGTATGAACACGCATTGCCAGCGTCAAAAAGGTGGATAGAAAAATATGAATTGGGTTTACGTTTATGAGATGTACAATTTGGTGCTCGTCATTAACTATCTTTTGTAATGTATATGAGTACTATTAATGTAAGTAATACTTTAAAAAATTAAAAAAATGATCATACGGTAGTATACTGTCGTTTATTAAGGCCAAATACGATAGTATACCATCGTATGTAAGGTTTTCAAAAAATAAAAAATGGATGCACTGTAATATACTATCGTATTTTGCCTTAATAAACGGTAGTATACTACCGTATGGTCAATTTCTCAAAAAATAAAAAAGATGACAGAACGGTAGTATACTACCGTGTATTAAGGCCAAATATGGTAGTATACTACCGTGCATCTTAAAAATTCAAAAAAAAAAGGGTAAAATGGTCAGGCACACGCCCTGAGGGAGTGGTGTGCCTGACAGGGGTGTGCCTGAAGCACACCCCTTTGTCAAAATAAACTTATTTATAATTTATAATTTGTAATTAATAATTAATCCTTAATAATTTTTACTTTTAAATTTATGACCAAAAAATATTATATAATTTATAATTTATAACACCTTAAATACTTTTTGTAATTTAGCCATTTGAAATTTTCTACTTAAAATAAAAAAATAGCTTTTTCTCATTTTCTAAATTTTGAACATTTTGTACTAAAATTTGTTTTTCGTTTTGAGAAAATAGAAAAAGAAAAATTCAAACAAAACCAATTTTCTGTTTTTGGCAAAAAAAAAAAAAAAAAAAAATTGACAATGGTCCCACAAACTAAACAGAGTGGGTTGTTTGATTTGTTTTGAATTTTCTATTTTGAGTTTTGAGTTTTATATGTTTGAGTTTTGTAAAAATAAAAAAAGGTGTTTGATTTATTATGTAAAAAACTGTTTTATCCAAATAACTTGTATTATAATTCGTAACAAATAATAAATAACAAATAATTATTAATTTTTATTTTTTAATTTATAATAAAAAAATATTATAATTTATAATTTATAGTTTATAATTTATCAAGTTTTGGGCTTTCCGAGTTTTGAACGATTTGAGAATTTATGCTGAAAATAACATTTTTCATTTTCTGTATTTTTGAGTTTTTTTTTTTTTTTTTTTGAAGATTTTGTGCTAAAAATTGTTTTATAAAAAACCAAAAAAAAGTCCAAAACGAACCAACCGGACACAACCTTAAATTCTAAGAGGCCGTCTCTTTTCTATCCAATTCTCGGAGTCAATACTTTTTTTAGGCATTTTTTTTCAAAAATTCTTTTTTAGTCAGCAAAAGTGATTTTCGGACAATATTACCTTTTCCAAAATTATAATGACTCGGCATAATAATCAAAGGCTCGGCATTGATGCCGGACCAAATAAAAATTAGAAGACATGACATCAAATAACGAGTCATATAAAAATTATAAGGCACGACATCAAATGACGAATCATATAAAAATTACAGGGCATGACATCAAATACCAGACCATATTACAAGGCACGACATCAAATGTCGAGCCATACAAAAATTATAAGGCACGGCATCATGTGTCGGGCCATACAAAAATTATAAGGCACGGCATCGTATGTCGAATTGTATCTTAGACTCGGTATAACCCTCAAAACTATGCGTTTTTTTTAAAAAAAAGTAGAAATGACATTTCAACCACTAAAATTGCAAAAAAAGAATTTTTTACAATAAGTGGTTAAAAAAAAATTTTACAATCGAGAAATGGCTAACTTTAATAGATTTCACAAATTCTAATCTCATCGTTGTTTGGACAGGAGATTATAAATAGGCAATCTTGAGTTCTTCAATTTATATATATGATGTTCAATCTTTAAAATAGAGATCATTAATTTAAGGTTTTGTTTACCTTGGTGGGACTATTTTCGATTTTCTATTTTTCAAAATACGAAAAACTAATTTAAAAAAATTAAATCAAAGGTCTTCTCTAATTTTCTAAAACTCAAATTTTAAACAGAAAATACCAAACAAACCGTATATTTTATTGATGATAATTATTTAATTAGGAAGGGTTGTATAGTATACTTTGGCATGACTTGATGAATTTCAGATATCATCATTGACTCCAAATGATATTTTTTTGCATTAATTGTAACATCAAAACTAATTCAAGTGGGGAACCACAAAGAATATCTGGAACACCAACAACCACACAACCTGAACCAATATGTGTCGCACGCCCACCCCCAAAAAATTTTGTTGATCAAAATGCTTACACTCTACACTGTATACACAATTACACATCATCCCGTATGCTACACACAATCAGCTTAGCCCTTACCACTGTTTGGCTCTGGTTCGATAATTGATGTAGTATTAATTGGGTCCGGGATTCAATTGGGGCGTCCATGTGGACTGACCCGACTTGCTATAAAGGTTTGGGTTGAGTCCACCAATCAGCAAAAGATAAAGCTAATTCAAATAATAGATATTATTTGAATATCAGCTTTTCTGATTTTATCCCCTAAATATTTGATATGATAGATATCAAATATTCTCCTCTAGATTTTTTGGTATATTTGACAGATGATTATTTTTCTCTATAAAATCATCTGTCTTCCTCCTGGTTGGAGATACGTGATTTTCATAATTAGTTGCACCACAAAACCAAAGAGAGAGCAGTCGTCCTTCGCCTCCGTTCCGACGAAGGTGGTTCTTGGATTGTGGGAATCCGTCCTAAACTCTAGTAGCCTAGGATTCTCACGGTGAGAGACAGAAGATTTTTCGGACGTTCGTATTCAAATCAATTGGAGTGCGCGTGGTCTAGTCACGGTTCAAATTCATCCGACACGCTTCCGTATTTTATTAGTCGAAAATCCAGGTATTTCTATATTTGTATTTCCGTCTAGATTTTCCAACATAATTAAATAGAGTTTTTTATTATAAAAACTAGTAGAGAATAGAGAGAAAGAATAAAAGAGTGAAAATGTTTAAAACCTAAAAAATTATAGTTATGTGAAAAGATAAAAATTGAAATATATATATTTTGTATATCAATTTCCTCCGTCAAATATATACCTACGTTGTTCAGAAAAAACTTCAAACTATCGTGCCTAATTCTGCAAATCAACTCATGTTGTTTAGAAAAAGAAAAACTAGTTGCTAATGAATGAGCTCAATCTTTTGGGAACAAAACAAAAGTGTCAGAGACATAAAGCTTCAACTCAAGTAATAAATCAAGATCCTCCACGTTTGTGCCTGCGAACTTTCATCCTCAACCAAATATATATATATATAACCAAAAAATGGGGGGGGGGGCATGGCCCCTGTTGGCCCATAAGTTGCTCGGCCTCTGTATAGAGTATACACACATGGACGTCCGCATGCACGGAAGTAGGCATGCATGCACGAGGGAGCTACGCATTCATGCGTACACGCATGGTCGTGCGTATGTATGCGCGGAAGGCATGCGTTTATGGCAGGTACGTGTGGAGGACGTATGCATGGCCATGCATACGTAAAGTTGGCAAGGAAGTTCGATCCCAACTATGCGGAGGATGTCGAAACTTATGGCAAACTATATTGCACCGGTCCACGTCATACGTACACGTGGCAAATGTCGGGTCCAGGCCTATTGATGTGTCTCAGTATCGGGTACGCCACGTGGCGTATTTTTTTTAGGTATAACAAATGCGGTCTGTCATTTTTTGTCGAGCCTTATAATTTTTAATGTGGTCCGACAGTTTATGTCGCGCCTTTGTACATAATCTGACAGGGTATATCGAGTCACATAATTTTTAATATAGTTTGACTTGCTGCTTTGTACATTTTAATATGGCTTGATTTGATTGTCGAGTCTTATAATTTTAATGTGGCCTGACATAACTGTTGAGCCTTTAAATATTATGTCGAACTTTTAAAATTTTTGAAGGTGAATTATTGTCCCAAAAACCATTTTCATTAGCTAAAAAAGAAATTTTTTTTTAAATGATTAAAAAAAGTTTTAACTTCGAGAGAATTGAAAAAAAATCAAAAAACAAAAACAGGTAACACTTGCAAGCAAGCCAGTCATTTTCCCTCTGAGCGAGGCATCCACAAAAATCAAGAGAAGATGCTTTTTAATGAGCTATATATATTTGGCCAAATAGGATCTAGCTTGAAGATAACATCCTCTCTACAAAGTTACTGATTCCACAAACCTACTCCCCAGTATATTCTTTTTCCTCTTTGTTTCGCCCTTTGCTCATTCTTGAAGGAAACCCCGAACGAATGGGGTTCCGCGGAAGCGTTCAGGATCGCGTCGGTACGTAGGATAGACGACAAAATTTTTTCCATTCTCATTCGCATACATAAAACAATATATAAATAATTATATATAAAAGCTGGATCGATACCTCGCGGATATAAAATCCGACGATCGAGTCCGGCGGTGCGCTACACGTGACCGATGCTGCTGAAGATCTCGCGTGAGTGTTGTCACGCGTAACCGATGTTCGCAGTTGCTGTGCGTAGCCCTGACGAGCTGCCACTATCGTCGCTTGGACTGCCGCCGCTGCACGCTCATCAAATGCGAGCCATTGCGTGCTCCGCTGCAACGAGCGTTGCTGCTGCTGCACGATGTTACGCGCTCCGCGCGCTGCCCTGCGTACTCGCGCTGCAACCGTAGAGGCTCGACGCGCTGCCGCCAATCCGGGATGCTGCTGCGCGCCACTGTATACTGTCGGGGCTGTTGCAATCGCATCCTGCGCGCGCCCGCACTGCCGCGTTGTTCACT
>JAOWBR010193095.1:0-10007 GCA_028571145.1 Dionaea muscipula
TTTTTTTTTTTTTTTTTTTTTTTTTTTTTTTTGTAAAAACTTATGATTGTTAGAGTCGTCCTCCCATTGAAAAAATCCTAGATCCGCCACTGACCATTGTTATATACTTACTACTTTACCCTTGAGCCAACTTCGAATTACTCCTCTTTCAATAGAAAGTAACCATCACTCTGGACACCAACCTACCGGATCGATCATGCGGATGAACATCAAGCATCAATTGTTTAGTTAGTACACTTATAGGTGAACTACTATGATACAGTATGATCAGTGCTGGGTAATGTACAATGGAGGAAAATTAGATGATCTGTGTTAGTGTAATGAGCTTGCTTTTGAGTAGTACTCCAAGCTCAATTAAAGTTAACATGCAAAGATCTTGGAGTAACTGATGAGAGCTGAGCAGAAAGCCACCTTCAGGCCACGTATTGATGTATTAATGAGATGCTCAATTAGGCCTATTTCAACTCACTCCAGCATATCCAATGTTGCACACATCTTCACATTACCCCCTTCGAGTGCTGGGTCAACTGGCCCGGATGACAAAGTGGTCACTAGACCAGATCCTCAACTAAGCTAGCCAAGGCTGCTAAGCTAGGTCTAATGCAAATTCATAACAATTCAACTTCGATTCATACCATGAAATTCATCTTCAGCAGATAGCAGGATCAGAATCCGGTACATCTAAAATGACCATTTTGTTCTTCTAAGTCAAACTCGTTTACCACTCGACAAAAGCTGTCACATCTACACTACAATCCTCCTCTTCACTTCAAGAATCATAACAGGCTCTTACTCCATCATTATGTAACTCAATTCAACCAAGAAATTCTCAAAATACAAGAACTGAAATGGATTTGGCTTTGGAAATTTGCCAACTTCTAAGCATCAATTCAGGAGTATTACAGTTAGGATCCCTCTATTATACCAATCCCTGCAACAGTCGGCCGGAGCGGGCGAATTTAAAACAACAAAGATAACATGCTTTAAAGCAGACCCTGACCCCACAACAATCCCCACCACCTTTTCAGGAAAAAATGGACTTGCTGACCCTTGATATGCCAGCAAGGAACATTGGCCTTGAACTAGATGACCATGCAGCAGAGAATGATCCACAATTTATGTGGAAATTCATTATCACTAAGATAAATTAAGCAACTGCAAATGTTTTGACATCAACAACTGCAGTGGTTAGCACTTTAACAGTTTGGCTCTCAAGAAGGAGAGAACCTGGTTGCCGGGATTCTACGCAGCTGGATTTTTTCCGCGTAAGTTTCCACCCTCGATGTATCATCATCGATCCAGCAACTTATAGCTGATGACACTTGGCTCTAGTTTCTCCCTTCTGAACCAAGGCTAAATCTTGCAAACAACCTGTATGAAATTCATAGTAAAGTCTGAAGTCAGAATTAACGGGTCCTGGACTTTGTGTCGCGCACATTAGCATGGTATTACTCTCGCTGTATATTTTCAGCAACATTGAGTTCCACAAGTGATACAAGATGATTAATGGTCAACTTTCCCTTCATTTTGAAATATCAAGTAGTGGGTTGGAAATTGAATAGTCTCTGATACAAAGTCATCGTAAGGTCAACTGGTCTAATAGTACAAGCCAAGTAACCTTGCATCAGTTAAACAGTACCCTTTTAAGAAAGAACAATACTATTAACAAAGGCACCATTAAAAGGCCTCTAGCTTGATTCAACATTGTCAATCATCCTTCTGTCAAATTCATTGCATGTTGGGGCATGCTGAGACCATTCCTCCTAAAGAAGTAACATGGAGAACGAAGAATCAAAAAGTTTGCCAGGCAAATCCAGCTGCTATTCCAAGCCAGTTTAACACCATTACTCAAGGCAGTAGAAATAAGGAAGAAGTTGTCATTCGATGCCTGCTTTGGCCCAAAATCTCCTTCAATGGCATCCCAAAGCTCCGTTAAGGGCGTCAAGAACACCTTCTAAAGTAACATCTTCAATAATCACAACTTTGTCCCTTGATTTCGAACCAGAACCAATGGAGACCTGCCTTCGTTTAACCCCTATAACCTATTAAACGAGCATAGTGGTCAATTTTTCTTGTTGCGAGAATTTTTGGACCAAGATGAGGGAAACTAAGACAAACACACCCACCTCATAGAAAATATTTTATACAACCACCACCATGAAAAGGAATTGGATAATTATAACTTAGGTACCTCAAGGTTTCATGAAATTAAACATAGGTCCCATTGGTTTAAAAATTATCACACCACTAGCTTGAGATTTGGTTTTTAGGTGGAAAATTGCTTAATATTTGAAAGAACAATCCTTCCAATATGCATTTTTATCAAGGTCAGTCCGCAAAGATGCACTATTTCCCCATCCCTTCCTTTCTTTTTCGTATACTTTAGCTATAAGGGCTTCCTATCCTTTTTTCACCCCTCAATCAAGGCTGAGAAAGTGGAGCTTTGGAGCACAACTTGAGGATAGGCGAAGTGGCAACTGGCAACCCAGTATGCAACCCCAATAGGCAAATAGGTTACATACCCTAGCCCTTAGTGAGTTATCCCGCGAGTTATGCCACCATCAGCTGATAGCCTTAGTTCCCGGATGCGAAAGCGGAACATAAATAAAGGTCTTAGAATTAATTTTAGCTCAAATAAGTGATCTTGACATACAAATTTGATCTTTTTAATATTTTTAAAAAAAGTACTACTTTGTTATATATTTTACGGGATGAAATGAATAAATTGACAATATTAAGAAACTTTCTAGCTGACATTAGTGAAAATACATATGATGATGACTCATTACTAAAGTTTTAAGACCATTTTCACCTAACAAAGAAACCTCATGTAGGGTGTGATAATTGTAAAACCACATAGGGAGTGGTGTGTATCACAAAACCTGGAGGTACCTAATTGATAATTACACAAAGAAATTACATGCTCAATAAAAATACACAATCCAGATTCACTTGATGTCGAACCCATAATGAGTGCATATCGATTGACTATATGTTTCATGCAAAATACTTTATACAACCTTCATGAAAACGAAATCCATGCCCAATAAAAATACACAATCCAGATACACTCGATCCCCAGAATGACTGCATAAAGATTAACTAAATCTTTTACAAGCGATAACTTCTCACTCAAATTATATTAGAAATTATATTAGACAAAAGAATCTTTATTATTGTGCATTTTTAGAGAAGAATGACACATAGAAAGAGAGAGTCAAGTTGTGAAGAACGAAGGAGTTTCCTAAAATAACCAAAGAATCTAAGAGGTTGTTTAGTTTGTCTATTTTTTATTTTGAGTTTTTAATTTTAAGTTTTAAGTTTTAAGTTTTTAATTTTTAGTTTTTAGTAAAAATAGAAAATACGTTTGGTTTATAATTTATAATTTGTAATTTATAATTTATAATTTATGAAGCCTTGTGCGTTTTTCGTATTTTAGTAGTTTTGAGAATTTCTGCCGAAAATACATCGTTTTCTGCATTTTAAAAATTTTGAACTGAAAACTGTTTTCTATTTTCAGAAAACAGAAAATTGAAACAAACGCGTTTTCTGTTTTCTACAAAATAGAAAACACATAAAATAAAAAACAATTTAAACCAAACAGGGTCTAATTATTTCTTTTTACAAGATAACAATTTATCTTGTCTTCAGTGTTACGTTCCACGTTCTTAGGTGAAAAAACGTCCTGTTAACAACGCCTTTGAATTATGAAGGAATCCCAACGGCTAGTTCTGAGGAATTCCATTTGTAGCTTAATCAAAGAACTGAAGAACCTGAGAGAGCTGAAACAAATCCATGCCCAGCTGATAAAATCTCCTCATCTACCTGAAACCGAGCGATATTTTCTCACAACTCGTCTCCTCCTCTTCTGCGCTTTCTCTGAATCTGGCTCCCTTCGTTACGCCGGCATCGTCTTCCACACCATTCGAAACCCGAATCTCTTCGCATACAATGTGATGATCAGAGCTTATTCGTGCAGCTCCGATTATGGGCAGGGATCAAAATCATCATCCCCTGCTTTGATTTTGTACAAGAAATTGCTATTTGATGGAATTAGACCTGACGCCCTTACTTTCCCGTTCGCTATCAAGGAGTGCACTAGGAGGGTTAATGGTTACACTGGTCGGGCTTTGTATGCCCATGTCGTAGAATTTGGGTTCCATGAGGATGTATATATCCAGAATTGTGTGATACGTTTCTGTTCTGAATGTGGGTTTCTAGGTGATGCTTGGAAGCTGTTTGACGAAATGTCTAGGAAGGATACGGTTTCATGGAATTCGATGATTGTTGGGTGTTTGAGAAATGGGGATCTTGATTGTGCGTTGGATCTCTTCAGAAGAATGGATGGGAGTGGGAGTGGGAGTGGGAGGGATATATATTCATGGAATTCGATGATAACGGGTTTTGTCCGGGCAGGCCGGGCAACGGAGGCTTTGGATTTCTTCCGAGAGATGCTGCTGGTGCTAAGTGATAATGAGAATGGGGGGGTTAGACCGGATAAGGTAACTGTTGCGAGTGTTCTTTCAGCTTGTGCTTCTGTTGGTGCCATTGACTATGGAAATTGGGTTCATTGCTACTTGAAGCGAAGGGGATTGGAGTTTGATATGGTGCTAAGAACAGCATTGGTTGACATGTATGGAAAGTGTGGAGACGTTGAACGAGCTCTTGAAATCTTCAACCAAATGTTAAATAAGGATGTTTTTGCCTGGACGGCTATGATCTCTGTCTTTGCCATTCATGGGTGTGCCAAGGAAGCTTTTAATCTTTTCAGACAGATGGAACAAGAACAAGGAGTGAAGCCAAATCATGTCACTTTTGTAGGGCTTTTGTCAGCATGTGCTCATTCTGGCTTGGTGGAGGAAGGCCGCCGTTGTTTCCATATGATGAGGAGGGTATACTTAATCGAGCCCCGGGTATATCACTATGCGTGCATGGTCAGCATATTTAGTCGAGCTGCGCTTTTTGACGAGGCACAACTTCTTATCAGAAACATGCCAATGGAGCCGGACGCTTTTGTTTGGGGTGCGTTGCTCGGAGGCTGTCAATTCCACGGAAATGCTGATTTAGGAGAAAAGGTAGCCGCGAGATTAATCGACTTGGATCCCCTTAACCACGCTTTTTACATGAATCTTTGCGATCTATATGGGAAAGAGGGTAGGCTTCATGACATGAAGAGAGTGCGAAATTTCATGCAAGATAATCGGATTCAGAAGGACATTCCCGGCTGCAGCATGATTCAAGTTGATGGCATTATCCATGAATTCTCTGTCTCTGTGAGAGGATCAATAGAAGTTGCAAAGGAGGAGGAGATAGTTTGGGTGTTGGAACTTCTGGCTTATGACATGAATATGGATTGGCAATTGCATGCCATGACCTGAAAATGTTGAGCTACTCTTGCAGAAACTAACTGTCAACAGAATAACAGAAACACTACTTCATCTGCAGGTATCACTTTGACTTCATTTTCAGCAATCTGTTCTGTTTAAATTCATTTGAGCTATGGAGGGAGGGTTGTTGGTTGATTTGATCAGAGTTTTCATTTCATGGCAAAATTAATTATTCAGGTTGATTAATTACTCATTCTGGGTGCCAAAAGGGATCCAAGTACAAGCCAACAGAAGATATCAAGGGCAATCCCCTGGAACGCACAATGAGTATCCTCACACTATGGCCTTCCACAACACCCTCTTCTAGCCTATGCAGCCTTTTGTGTCCAACAGTGGTCCCTGCAGCAACTAGCCTCTCGTCGACGTATATCTCGTGTTGTTCAATCCTCTGGCCTAGGCCGATAGCCTCTTGAATCTTGATCACGTTGAATCTCAGTTGTTGGCTTATTCCACGGATCTCAACCCACTGACCCCGTTTGTCATGCTCGTCGGGAACCCAGTATGTCCATAAGTGGTTGCTGTCGAACATGTTCTCTGGACCGAAACCGAAACCAAAACCACCACCACCACCCTTGCCTGCTGCTGCTGCTGCTGCTCTCTGGCTACTCACTTGGACCGAGCAATTCTCAGCCAAATTACGGGAAAATATTGTATCAAGTGCGACTCTCAACTCTTTCAGCCGTTTGGCATCTGCTTCAGAGATTAAGCCGGTTGTGTCCGGGGGTACATTTAGTAGCAGCAAGCAGTTATGTCCCACGGAGTTGAAGTAGAGCTCAAGCAGTTGAGTCAGGTTCTTCGGCTGCTGTGATCTGTGCCAAAACCATCCCTCTCTGATCGAGACATCACATTCCGGTGGCACCCAATCAGTCCCTCTTGAATCACCTGTATTAAGATAACTGCATTCCAAAGTAAAATTCTGCAAACTGGAGGAGATCCTTCAAGGATGCCCACTGCTTCATACGGAGAAGCAAATAGTAGCCTTCACCTATATGCATATTCTCCCTCCGTCTCCCCAAGAAATCAATGATACTCAACCACACGCCGCCAAGGTATGTAGCAAAGCAAATCAAGACTTTTATGCACATGTTTATTCATTCACCAATATTATATACACAGATCTTCTTATATTTTTCAACTGATTTGTGATCAATCCAAACCGTTGGATATGTTAAAAACGTGTTTTTAAGCGTATCCTGAAAATTTCAGCCAAAAACATGATCAGAAAGCGTTTGATCCGATTAGTTTTTAATGATCGGATCAAGCCCTTCTCGATCATTTTTTTTTGCTGATTTCTTTCTTGCGTGAACCCTTAAAAACACGTTTTAAACACATCTAACGATTCAGATTATCATAAAACAATCTCGTTTTCATGGTGAAAATGACAGGTCCACAAGTCAGCAAAATTAAGGGAGCTCTTACAGGAAGTTAGCTGCACCAATATATTATATATGATTGATGAATATGAATGTTGCATTAATGCATTAAATTAACTAAATTGATGGTTTACTTACTTCTCAATGCTGGCATTGCCTATAGACAACAGTGTCCTGTTAATGGAGGACCAGCATGTGGTGCCGGCGAAACCTTTTTCGTTTCCAACCCACCGGACATCGGGGCCGGCATCTGAAAATATGTTGATTGAGCTCTGTAGTTCTCTCACCGTCGCGAACCAATCTCCAAAATAATAAGACATGTTTGGCGCGTTTGGACCTTTTGCACCATCGAACCATATTTCTCTTATACTTCCATACCTATAAAAAAGAAGGTAAGGTGGGATCGGATCCGATTGAAAGGAGAAATGATATGAGGAGAATCCTAGGCCTAGCAGAGCAGAGCTGAGCTCTTACTTGGAGAGCAGCTCTTGTAATTGGGCCAAGTAATACTCATTATATGCCTTCTCATGCCCATATCTCTTATCATGCCTATCCCAAGGGGAGAGGTACAAGGCAGCGTCCACACCTCGGGCCTTGGCGGCATCCACAAACTCTCGAACAACATCCCCATGTCCACCCTTCCAAGGGCTGCCAACCACCGAGTGGTCGGTGTAGATCGAAGGCCACAAGCAGAACCCGTCGTGGTGCTTGGCAGTGAGGATCATGAGAGAGATCCCTGCCTCGACAGCCACGTCCACCCACTGACCTGTATCAAGACGGGTCGGGTTAAAGATCGAGGGGCTCTCTTGTCCGGTGCCCCATTCGGAGTCTGTGAATGTGTTGACACCAAAGTGCAGGAACATGATGATCTCCCTCTGTTGCCATTTTAACTGGGCGTAGTTTGGCAATGGAAGGATTGGCAGTGGTGGGGGTGTTGCTAAGTGATGGTGATGGTGGTTTGCGGTGGTGGAAAGGGGAATGCAGTTTAGCAGTTGGAGGAGGAGGAAAGTGATGAGAGAATACCGTGAATTATTTTCCATATCTCATGTGACTCCCTTTCTGCCTCTACCTTTGTTTCCTTCCTCCAAAGCTAAGCTTAGCTAGCTGTATTATATAAAGGGCATGGTATCTGACTATCTACTCAGAGTGTGGTCATTCCCCTTCTGTTTTTCTAGATGTGCTTCTTTGGAGTTAAGTGTGAAAGATTTGTCCATTTCCTCTGTTGATTGATGAGGTAGAAAAGGTTGTGATCAAATCATGTGCTCCTGTTTTGGCTCCTTGGAATAGGATTAGATAGTGCAAGGACAGAGGAGACTTGATAGTATAAGGCTGAAATCTAGGGGGTGTGCATTTCATGAAGTACATATATATATATATATATATATCGGACAGGTTATTCTTACTCCATCTTATTACTCCATTTGTTACTCCATTTTGTTCTATAATGTTTTTAGACGATCCGAAACGGTGGATGCGTAGAAAATATGATTTTAAGGAGGGATGTTGTCCTCAGAATCGAAAAAAAATATTAGGAATGGCTCCATCCGGACATTTTTCGTGCCATTTTGGACCGATTTTCGCATTATAAAGGAAGTACCATATCTGAAATGCTTTTGGACGATCCAACCGTTGGATATGTTCAAAATGTAATAAGAAATGACTGCATTAACCCCTCGGGTTACGGTAGGGTTGATTGTGCCCAAATATACTCGGGTTTCTATAGGGTTTTTAGTTTTTCGGGTTTTCTTTTTGTTGGTTTTATTGCATTAACACCTCGGGTTACGGTAGGGTTTCTTGTACCCAAATAGGGTTTCATTTTGAACATATCCAACGGTTGGATCGTCCAAAAACATTTCGGATATGGTACTTCCTTCATAACGTGAAAATCGGCCCAAAATTGCCCGAAAAACGTCCGGATGGAGCCCTTCCTAATATTTTTTTCGATTATGAGGATAGACCCTCTCCTTAAAATCACATTTTCTACACATCCACCATTTCGGATCGTCTCAAAACATTCTATAACAAAATGGAGTAACAAATGGAGTAACAAATGGAGTAAGAATAACCTGCCCCTATATATATATATATATATTAAACTCACATTTTAATACAAAACTCTAATCCATTAAGTTAATAGGCTAACACACAGTTGTCAACAAGATTGGCGCAGGAACCATTGTTAATAGAGGTGGGTATTGACAACTAATGTCAACAAATGTGGACAGCCCATTGAGAGACTATTTTTCCTATAAAAGGAGAGCAAGCTTCTACTTCAAAGACATCTTGAAATCCCAAGCTTCTCAACTCAATTGAGTGAGTTGCAACAATTGAGTAAGTGATAAGAGGGTGTAAGTGATTTAGTGAGGGACAAGTTATAAGCATAAAGGAGGCCATTTTTCCTATAATAAGTCATAAGCATAAAGGAGGCCATTTTTATAACAAGTTATAAACATAAAGGAAGCCATTTTTCCTATAATAAGTTCTACTCATCATCAAGCGTAAGATATGAGGAAAGCGAGTCGTTATCGAATTTACCTACCTTTTAGCTTATAGAGTAAACAGACAAGATTATCCAATTTTTGTTGTGCATGTTGTAAATTAAAGAAAAATCCACATCGTGAAGAAAAAAAAAAATTATATGAAAAAGATATGATGACTGTACCACCACCTGGTTAATCACTTTTTGTGAAACAGAATTAATCAGAACTTCGCAGTTAAGCGTGCTTGGATTGGAGAATGGGTGATCTCCTGGGAAGTTCTATCCAAATGCGGGTATGGATAGTCGATCGTAATTTCAAGTTGAATTCTCCCTTCTGACGGTCTCTCCGGTTCTAAGTGGTATCAAAGTCGATGGTTCGGTTGGGACCCACACAATAGTTTTCGAAGGCTCCATATCACTGGTTGCAACAAGTAAAAATACACTATTGAGAAGTGACATAAGCGTTTGTTGAGTGAGGAATATGTGGTTCATGGGGGAGCACACCTATGTGGATGAATTCACATATGAGGGGGAGATTGTTGTGCAAGTGATGAATTAAGAAAAAACACACATCGGGGAGAAAAAAAGAAATATTTATATGAAAAAGATATGATGACTGTATCATCATCTGGTTAACCACTTTTCGTGAAGCAAAATTTATCAGAACTTCACAGTTAAACATGCTTGGACTGGAGGATTGATGACCTCCTAAGAAGTGCTATCAAAGTACGGATGTGGATAGTCCATCGTCATTTTAAGTTGGGCTCC
>JAOWBR010193106.1:0-29149 GCA_028571145.1 Dionaea muscipula
CAAAAACGGTAATTTAAAAAATTAGGGTGCTGTGTTTAGTAAATGAGGTGCTGCGTTTAGGGCTTATGAAAAAATATGAGACACGTATAAAAAATATATATATATATATAAAAAAAAAAGAAAAAAGTGGGATTGCTGACGCATGGAAATGGACAAAAGCGTTCATTCATCCTATTTTGTTTAAGTTGGGGCGTGGGAGAAGATCAAATTTCCGCTCACGAACCCATTTCTGCCGGCAACTCTCCGCCGACGAATACCCCTCGCATCCATGGCGTCGATTCACCCCATCATCCTCCATCAATAACCAAGCTTCCAGCACGGATCCCTCATCCTCCCTCTCTCCCCCCGGAGAAAATGGACATACTCTTCGCTCAGATCCAAGCTGACCTCCGCTCCAACGACGCCCTCCGCCAGTCCGGCGCTCTCCTCCAGGCCCTCCAGCAATCCGCCGCCGGCCGCGATATCTCCGTCATCGCCAAGACCGCCGTTGACGAGATCGTCTGCGCCCCTGCCTCCGCCGTCTGCAAGAAGCTGGCCTTTGACCTAATCCGATCCTCCCGCCTCACCTCCGATCTATGGGACACCGTCTGCACCGGCATCAAGACCGATCTCGACTTCCCTGACCCTGACGTCACCGCCGCCGCCGTCAACATACTCGCTGCTATCCCCTCCTATCGCCTCGCTAAGCTCATCACCGACTGCAACAAGGAGATCACCATCTGTTTCGACTCCCCCAGTGATAACCTCCGGTTCTCCATCACCGAAACCCTAGGATGCGTGCTTGCCAGAGATGATCTGGTCACTTTGTGCGAGAATAATGTCAGCTTGCTGGATAGAGTTTCCAGCTGGTGGAAGAGGATTGGGGCCAACATGCTGGATCGGAGTGATGCTGTTTCCAAGGTCGCGTTTGAGTCCGTTGGGAAGCTGTTCAAGGAGTTCGAGTCCAAGAAAATGAGCAGATTGGCTGGGGATAAGCTAGTTGACAGTGAAAATTCTGTTGCCATTAGGTCGAATTGGGTTTCTTTCATGGTTGATTTTGTGTGGAAGAAGAGGAATTCGTTGATGTCTAGATCCTTAATCCTTCCTGTGGAGAGCTTTAGGGCGACGGTATTCCCTCTAGTTTATGCGGTGAAAGCAGTGGCTTCTGGATCTGTGGAGGCAATTAGGAAACTTTCTATGTCAAGCAGTAGGGGTGCAAACGATAGTGCACTTTCGGTTTCCACTAATGCAGAGAAGTTCGGGGGGGTGTCTGATGTGGTTTTACACTTGGCGCCCTTCCTGGAATCACTAGACCCAGCTTTGATATTTGAGGTGGGGATAAACATGTTGTTTTTAGCGGATGTACCTGGTGGGAAACCTGAGTGGGCTTCGGCATCCATTATCGCAATTCTGACGCTTTGGGATAGGCAGGAGTTTTCTTCTGCCCGGGAGAGTATCGTAAGGGCAGTGGTCACTAATCTTCATCTTCTTGATCTTAGTATGCAGGTTTGCGATTCTTGATTTCTGGGTTTTAGCTTTATTAACCATTTCAGCCTTTTTAGTGACCTCAGACTAGTTTAGTGCATTTGATTGAAAGGATTATCCTATACGTGACAGCACGAGGGAAAACATTACTTCTTACTGTTTTTATACCCTTCATCATGAAATGATTGTGTAATTGAATCAGTTATTTCTTCCTATGATTGATACTTGCTTGAAGGTAGAATTAAATCACTTTTTATGTAGGGACGTAAAATCATACTGTTGACAGTCTGCTTGGTAAGGTAGGCTATCTGCAGATTTTACATCTTATTAGGTGCTTGAGAAAGCATTCGCTTAATGACTTGCGATAGTACCTCAATGAAACTTGCTCAAATATGGAACTTACTCACTTCATCATCATGATCTTGACCTTTTCCCACTAGGTGGTGTTGGGCATATCTATCTTATTTTACAACTTAGTCGATCTAGAGTGCCTTGGCACTGGTGAGTTGCAATTTTTCAAGGTAATTTTTAATCACTTAAATCCATGTCTTTTTCAGTCTCCTCCCTACACCTCTTCTCTTCCAAATGGGACATTTCTCCCTTCCTCTTCGTTGCCTCACCTGGTGTGCGCCAAACATTGCCCTGTCCACCTTAAATGATGGTCTCTTACCTTTTCTTCCATCGGAACTTACCTGCTTCTCTTTGATAAGTAATCTGGGATGTCAGCATGCAATGTGGTGCGCAACCAAGATGCGCCAAAATGTTTGTGTTAGCTATTGCCTGAGAAAATTTCTACTGCTATGATGTTCCTCTAAACCTCCTCTCCAACTAAGGAGACTATCCTGGTAGAATAGCCGACACAAATACCAACTAGGTATCCATATATTATGGTTTTTACTACAGTTCAAAGCTATCTTCTGTGAAGATTATATTCACAAGTCATGACGGTCCTATATAGGTTTTGGCAACTGTAAATGTTACCATACAGAGTTTCCTAGCAGTTTAACATATGAATTCCTCTGGCTTCTTCTATCCATTTGTTGTCCCTATTTTTCACTTGCGTGATGCAGTATGATACCTTTCCGGAAGCTTGAACTTCTTAAAAATTTATTAACTGAGTAAGATATTAAATAATTAATAATTTAATAATTTATCAAAGTATTATTTATTTATTGTATGTATAATGTATTAATACATGTGCTATTTTGTTTAATAATATATTCTATTTTATTTGTTGTATACATTAATATGTTATTTCGTCGAATAATATATTGGGTTCAATATATTCTATTGTGCACATGAAATACGTAGAATACTATACGAATAATTCAAAGTAGTCAATATTAATCATCAAAGATAATCCATATAACATTCAAATAGAATTACAATAATATTTTTAAAAAACAAATGATAATCAAGTAAGGGGAAACGGGAACGAGGAAACGGGAGCGGGGATAAGGAAACGAGGATCGAAAAACGAGGAACGGGGACGGGGACCCCGTTCCCCGCCGGGATGGGGACGGGGAATAAAGTTTTTTTCTCCGCGAGGTCGGGGACGGGGGAGGGAAATCCCTGCCCCGTCCCGCCCCGTTGCCAACCCTAACTTCTTTGAGGACAAAAGAACAAAAATCAAGAACAGTGGTAATTTGTCAAGAGCAATATAAAAGCTTAGAAGTTTTAAGATTCTCTTATGCTGTGTTAATTCCTCTATGCAATGCTTTTAGGGATATCAGAAGTGAAGTGAAGAGACTGTGGCTCCTTTCTTGTATGACAGACGACAGATATCCCCCTTATTATTGTCTTATTAGCTTTCTTTTGTTTTATTTGTCTTTTCCTTTTGTGGAGTGGGTGTGGAGGATGGTCCATTGATAGTATTACAAACTTTGTTGTGGTTTGTTTGGAGCTCATATAAAAGGTGGTAATATTGTGATTGTTGGCTGTCAGGCTTTATTATTTAAAAGACTGCTTCTCATGGTGAGGAACTTGAGGGCAGAATCAGATCGTATGCATGCCTTGGCATGCATTTGCCGTACAGCTCTTGTTGTTGACCTGTTTGGCAAAGAAAGTGTTCGAAGAGGTCAAAAGCCGCTGGCTGGAACAGACATTGTGTCACTTTTTGAAGATGTGAGGATAAAAGAAGATCTTCATACTGCGACAAGCAAAAGCTTATTCAGGGAAGAATTGGTTGCCTCCTTGGTAGAGAGCTGCTTTCAGCTATCTCTGCCCTTGCCGGAGCAAAGAAATTCATGCATGGAGAGTAGAGTGATTGGGGCCCTTGCTTATGGCACTGGCTATGGTGCATTAAATTGGACAGGGCCTGCTCTGGAAGTGGTGGAAGTGTGTCGTCCTTGTGTTAAATGGGATTGTGAAGGTAGAACTTATGCAATTGATTGCTATCTAAAGTTGCTGGTGAGACTTTGCCATATTTATGATACTAGAGGAGGAGTAAAAAGAGTGAAAGATGGTGCTTCACAGGATCAAATTCTGAACGAAACAAGGCTGCAGAACCTACAGCGTGAACTTGTTAGAGATCTCCGTCAGGTTTGTGACTGCTTTTTAAAATACGTCATAGTTCGTGAATGAGTTATAATGGTGATTTATAGTTGGCGTTGAACTATGATAGTACATAGATTCCCCTTTTATTTGTCAGTTTCATCTTCGCTTGTTTATCAGAGATTAATTATACTGCAGTGTTCACATGTTTCTATGTTTTCCTGTTCTTTTTTGTTTTTCTCTTTCAAGGCGGTGTGTGTAGCCAGGGGCAAGGGCTAAGTATAACCTGCAAGTGCCTTATGATCCTAGCATAAAGGGTCACTGCGTGAGCCAGACGTAGAACTTACATGTGGCTTTTTGGTTCTATCTCATTTTCTCAGTGGTTTCTCTCTGCCTCGGCATAAATGTTACCCTATTCCCTTTCTGAACCACTACATAGACTAAAGTCACCTGTTGAAGTGGATGAATGCAAGCCAAATAATTCCGACTTCTTTCTGTTAAAATTTATTGATGCAATAGATGTTTATCTTTGTTATTAAATGAGTCATACTAGGGGTCACTTCTGGAAACACAGTGAATTAATGTAGGTATTGGTAAAGTTTCTAAGATGTATCATTATATGCTTTTAGTAACGTCTGTTTAGTGGGGTTTCAGCTTTTATTAATAATTTGTTCTTTCATTTTTGGACAATGGAAAGATTGAATGAGGAGTATAGTAATATTATTTGAGATCTTTTTTGTCCCCCATTTCCTCCCCATTTCTCTTTCATGTGTTCTCCATGATTTTGGTATTGTAGCGAAACCTAGCTGTTTTGTTTTTGTGTTTAGTGTGTGATTTATAATTCAAATCACCAGTTCACGACCATCGCCATTTGCCCTTTGCAATGCTATCCCAGCACCATTTTCATCCATCATCATCATCATCATCATCCATTAGGATCATTGTCAAGCTGTGATCATCCCCTACCCAGCTGCCTTCTAACACAGAGGAACTGCAGCATCCTTCATCCCTAAGAACTGTATGAAGGAAAGGTATTCTTCTCTGTGCTGGCAGTCTTCCTCACAACGTATATATGCCATAACCTTTTGCCTCAGTGTGCCTACCCTAAGAACACCAACCCATGTTATGGTGCTTACCCATTCATAGAGGAAGGAGAGGATTGAGAGTTGAGGAAGAGAGATTTGTGTGAGGGAGACTTGAGTGAAAGAATGAAATGCAGTGAGGATTTAAGTGCTTGTAGAGTTTTCTGAAAATGTTCTTTGCTGATTGCTGTCGGTTGGATTTTGCTGTTTGCCATCTGCATCGCCAACCAGCTATATTATGTGAAGAGAAGAGCTCAAGGATCATTCCCTCCAAATTTGGGAGCTCTCATGCATTCTCTCCAAAATTCTCAAAAATAATTTAATGTCAAGGATGATTGGTAACATATTATAATTTGGTTAGCTGTCTATATTTCACTGCAGGCAAATAAAGTTAGAACTTGTTAGATGACATATTTGAGTATAACTGCGTTCACATTTTATTTTTAAATTCGTGCAAATAGAATTTGAAACTTTTTTAGACCAATCTCAAAACTACGGGTTGAAACTTAAATGTATGGAGTATGAAAAAATGGTCTTGTAAAAGTGTTTAAGGAGAAGTTGTAGGTTGGGAGTGTTTCAGGCAATAGACTGTTTTGTGTGGAGGAATTGAAAATCAGAACTGCTTGTTCTACGAATGTCCTTGCTTCATAAGTTTTACATAGCATGTCATAAGCAAATTCTGTGTACATATGCGCACACCCTTCTACTCCCACACTGACTGGGGAGCACTTGCGCACCATGTCATGAGCTTTTTGTTTATAGGGATGTCATGTGCAATTTGAACATTATGAGGGGATCTATTGCTGGGAAGATTGGCTACAGTGGCTGCTGAGATCACGAAGGGTGAACGTTTAAAGGTATAACTAGAACACTAGGCTGCATTGGTGTTTTGCTTTACTTTCTTTGGGTTGAAAGCAAAACTAGGATTTTGAAGTACAGGAGCTGAACCTGGAGGTGTTGCTCAAAATATTTTACGGATAGGAGTGGGCACTTTCTCTACAGTAGTCTATTTTGCATAGTTCTTTTCTCTCCCTTGACCTCCCGCTGGGAAGAAGGAGGGTATGCATGGCTTTACACCCAATTGATAATATGAAATCTCTCGTTTACATTTTGCAAAAAGAAATAAAAAAGGAAAAATTGAAGTAAAAATACTTTTATATACAAAACAAATTATCACATGCTTACTGTTATCTTTTAAGTTCTTAGTTGTGCGTTGAGGCACCTTGATGCCTCTTACTTTGGCGTCACTAGTTTGTGGAGGTGATCCTGTTCCCAAGCTTCTCCCAATTCCGCTTTGAAGGGATGACCTTGAGATTATGTTGGACCTGGAAGTAGTTGCTTCTCCTTATGTTGTAGTTGCTATTCAGTCCAATGTCTTCCAAGGTTTGACTCCTGATTTGTTAGGGTGTTATCTTTTAACTTATGAAAGTTTAGTTCTTTTCATTGGGGTGGAAGGTTGTGGGCACAATATTCTAGAATATGCGCTTATTTTGATTTTATTTAGATATGTTATTTTTTGGAGATTTCTTTATATCCTCTAGTATGGTTGTGACCCTTTTTAATCTTTTGTGGTTTTATTGTTAGACACTCAATGCATGAATAGATGTCAATATCATGTTATTTGAAATCTCTGTTCTTCCCTATCTCCTATGTTCTCCCTCCTTTCTCCTATTTTCTTGTGTATCTTCCCTCTGCCTACATAAAACTTATTCTTACAGATTTTCATATTTATCTTCCGTGGGTCAAAAAATGGTTTAGAACTCTCCCAGCTGCTTACACGCATACTCACTCGCTAACCAAAAGCAAACTTTCTCAGAATTTCTTTGTGCTATGTATGCTCACGAGTAACATTTTGCAGATACTCACAAACAATTTATTGTTCCTTGGCTCTAACATGAGTTTGTTGCTTCTACTTACACATGCAACAAAAAGGAAAATGGAACTTCTTCACAAGTTCTAGCGTGCATGCATGCGTGAACATACAAATTTGATGTATGCTCTTAAAAGTACGTTGTTTCTATCTTTAAATTAATTGGACATTTGATCTTTTGATTTTTTGTAATGATTTTCTGTGATAAAAAAATGATTGATTGCTTATATATTTTAGGATACCTTAAAAGTTTGTCATGCATTTTCTTCCTGCTATTTATATGAACTCTTGTAGCAGATTAATACACCTAGAATATGTGCCCGCCTCATTTGGGCACTAGCAGAGCACATTGATCTGGAAGGTTTAGACCCCCTTCTGGCAGATGATCCTGATGATCCATTGAATATCATTGTGTCAAAGATCCACAAGGTTTTATTCAACATTGATGCATCTGCAACTTCGACAAATAGACTTGAAGAGGTTCAAGCTGTTCTTCTTAGTGCTCAGCGGTTGGGGTCACGTAACTCTAGGGCAGGACAATTACTTAGTAAAGAACTGGAAGAATTCAGAAATGGTGCCTTGGCAGATTCCGTTAACAAGCATCAATGCCGCTTGATATTGCAAAGAATCAAATATGCCGCAGGGCATGCAGAAAGCAGGTGCTCTCCTTTCTTTTCACTATGCTAAACAATGACGTCTATCGAGCATCCTTCTTGGTATTTTCTTTTTAATGGATCAGCAGATAAGGGGCTTCTGCAGAACTTGACATTTTGTTATACACACTCTTTAACTGCAGATTTCTTGCATTAACATTTTGTGAGTTGCCTGCTAATAAAAAGATATCAGTCAGTCCCTTATATTTAATGGTGTGCACGAGGTTTGAATAAGTCTTGTTCCTAGCTTATTAGTGGTTGCAGTGGAATTGACTCCATAGATTAGCCGTGGCACATGCTATAGGTTCTGTAAGTTGATCCTTTGGGTATGAAATGGCTCAAGACATAGGTTCTGCTATTTTAAGGAGAAGGAACCAGTATGCATTTTGTTGCATGCTTATTAAAACTTAATCACATATTAGAGTTGTGTACTGCAGGTTCGTTTATTTAATATGGCGTGTGTTATAAGAATTTACATGAAAGTTTTATTCTCTAAATGAGGCTGAGTAATATATTTATATTGTTGATAATGAGCTATTACATATCAACACAAACTAGGCTCAACACTCACAATAGGCCTAACACTCACAACAATCCCCCTTAAGTTGGAGCATGGATATTAATCATGTTCAACTTGTTACAAACATACTCAATCTTATTCCCAAAAAGGGGCTTAGTGAGGATATCACCAACGTGCTCGCTCTTCTTCACATGACTCAACCGAATATCATCGTTTTGCATCTACTCTCTCACGAAGTGACAATCTACATCGATATGCTTGGTTCGCTCATGAAAGACCGGGTTAGACACAATGTAAATATCAGACTAATTATCACAACACTGAGTAGGCCTAGCGGGCAGAATATCTCAACTCATCAAGTAACTGATGAAGATAAGCAACATCACTAATCAAATGGGTTAGGGCACGATACTCGGACTCGACACTAGACCTGCCATCAACAAATTGTTTTTTGCTCTTCCACGACACCAGATTTCCACCAAGAAAGATACAATACCTAATAGTGGATTTTCGATCAAATGGTGAGTTGACCCAATCTGTATCAGGAAAGCCCTCAATACGCCTGTGACCATGATCACTATAAAGCTAACAAAGATAACAAGAAACAAGAGACAATGTTTGAAGGGAATTGTCTAACTACCCAGTCAATCAATAATATACTATCTTTGAGAGAGCTTTAGAAACCAAAGAGTCAAATACATAGTATGTGACCCTTTTAAGTATACAAAGGATGTGACCCTTCTAATGTATCATTAATAACTTGGTGTCTTGGAAAACACCAAGAGCAATGAACCCAATAAATGACAAGGCACGATGAACCAGGCACAATGAACCAGCCAACAAATAATTTGAGATACTTGACACCCCCTCAAATTAATGCCAGGGAATAAGAAAGCATTAATTTGCCAACAAAGTACTGATACCAAGCATAGGCGTTTGGTTAGAGCATCAGCAATCCGAGACTCGGAAGAAACATGCTTAAGGGTGATAACTTGATGATCAAAGGCATCCTGGATAGAACATCCCCCTTTATTGTATTTCCCATTTTGATCTGATCTCCAAAAATATGCAGACGATTTGATCCGATCTTCAAATATACCCCTCAATATGAGCTAGTGGAGCCTAAAAATGTGTTTCTCTTTGACAACCCTCCTTCAAATTGATGCAGGGGAATCGAGGAGCATCAATTTGTCGACGATGAAGGAGAGATGGCCATCTTCCGAAAATAAGTAAGCAATCCGAGATAAAGAAAGATGCTAAAATCCAAAATCAAAATCTGAAAGAGTAATCTTCAATAAACCAAAATCCGAGACACTACCCAATATAGGGTAACCTATAAACCAAAATCATGAACACGTCTGAGAAACAGGAATAAGAACTTGATTCAAGGAACCAGAACAGAAACCAAAGCCATAACCAAGAGGCCAAAGCCGTAACTAAGAGGTCGAAGCCGAAACCAAGAAGCCGAGACATGAGCCGGAATAAGTCAATGCGTTATAAGATCACAAACAAATATGTGTTCTTTCTCACAAATTTATTATTTTTTTTTTTTTTTTGTGTGTGAAAGTCGAGGATGAGGAGGCCCTTCGACGTCGTTAAACACACCGTCGACGCCGGAGATTAACAAAAAATATGGAGGCCTTAAACCTTATGGGAAAGCCGAATTTGGCTCTGATACCATGACAAAGATAACAGGAAACAAGAGGCAATGTTTGAAAGGAATTGTCTAACTACCCAGTCAATCAATAATACACTCTCTTATAGAGAGTTTTAAAAACCAAAGAGTCAAATACATAGTATATGACCTTTTTAAAAATACAAGATATGTGACCCTTCTAATACATCATTAATAACTTGGTGTCTTAGAAAACACCAAGAGCAATGAACCCAACAAATGACTAGGCACAATGAACCAGCCAACAAATAATATGAGATACTTGACAAAAGCAAGCCTTGACTAGGATATGAACAACTACTTCCCAATGAGGAACTCGCACATCAGACATTAACTGACTAACAAATACTAACTGAGAAAACAATATTAGGATGAGTGATGGCGAGAATTCAGTTTTTCCACCAATTGCCTGTACCTATTCGGATTATCAAACACCACCATCTCCAGGCAAAAGTTTCATCCCATGGAACATCAGATTGCCACTTAGCTTAGCGCCAAGCATGCCAATATCTCACGGTAGGTCTATACTCCAGCATACTTACGTTGGGATAAGGAGATTTCACACTTATAGCGAGACACCTCAATCTCTAGAAAATATTTCAACGATCTCAGGTGTTTGATCTAGAAATGACTAAAGAAAAGTCTTTAGAGAAGCAATCTCTTCGTTCTCACTACTAGTGATAACAATATCAATTTATACCACAAGAAGAATGCATCTATTACTAAAATGCCGATAGAACATTGAACGTTCTTTTGTTGATTTCCTTAGATCAAAGTCCAGAACCACAATACTAAACCTCCCTAACCAAGTTTAGGGAGATTGCTTCAGCTCATATAAAGCCTTCTTCAAACGACATACACGTCCACACTTTCCCCGACCAACGAACTTCGGAGGTTGCTCCAAGTATACCTCCTTAGTTAGATCTCCATGAAGGAAATCATTCTTCACGTCGAGTTGATGTGAAGGCTAATGATGCGAGGCCACGAGAGAAATCGGGTGACGAATAGAGGACATTTTGGTCATAGGAGAAAATGTATCGATGTAGTCAATATCATAAACCTGAGCATACCCTTTGGCTACTAAGTGGGCCTTGAGGCGAGCCCTTTGGCTACAAAGTGGGCCTTGAGGCGAGCAACAGAAGAATCCGGGTTCACTTTTACCACAAACACTCATTTACACCTAATAGCCATTTTGCTAGGGGGCATGAGAAGATCCCAGGTGTGATTGGCTTCAAGGGTCGCCAGCTCCTTATCCATCGCTTACTTCCACCCACGGGAAGAGAAAGCCTTATATAAATAACGAGGAACAATAATTGAGTCCACAACGGATATAAAGGTCTGCAAGGAAGAAAAAAACATTAGCATAAGATATATAAGTGGAGAGGAAAAGTAGCACACCGTTGTTGGCCCTTTGACAGAGCAATAGGAATGTTCAATTCGGTGACGGAGCAGCCGAAGAAGAATTTGATAATGGGGAAGTAGGATCGACAGGGGCCGACTCAGGAGCAAATACGAGAGGAGAATCCACCTATACTAGAGGTAAATGAGAATCAAAGGTAATGACTAGACGAGGACGATGAACATAGACTCGATCGATAGAAGGTGGAGGAGACGAAGGTGATGGTAGATGTGGAGGTGGAGGTCGAGTAGGGAACACAAATTAACGTGAAACAAGCTCATAGACCAATGTATCATCAGCCAGATACAGACTAATAACGACCATCAGGAGAGTACGGGGACGCGGATGCAATTGAAAAGAAAGTTGTCGACTCATTAAATGTAACATCAGCAAACACACAAAATTACCGCAAATCAGGAGAATAATATCTATAGCCTTTCTGAGCACGGGAGCAGCCTAGGAAAATACATGTCAAGGGTCGAGTTTGGTAAGGGCAGGGCGAATATCCTAAACATAACAAGTACATTCATAGATATATAAGAGAAGAGGATGCAAAGGATGGTGGGTGGTGTGTGGGAATTGAACACGAAAAGAAATCTCTGCCTGAAGAACAGATGATGGCATGCAGTTTATCATTATATGGCATTCAGAACTCCCTCACTCCAAAATACCTTAAGGATGCTCATGCAGAAAATAAGGGCTCGAAGTTTGATAACTTCCAAAAGATGATTTTTACGCTCGACAATCCCTTTTTTTGGTGATGTATTCGGACATGAGGATTCATGTGAAATCCCATGTGTGGCCATGAATGTAGTAGAGGAATAGAAGTATTCCCAAGCATTCACTCCTGAAGGTACGTATAGGGATATAGAACCGTGTCTGTATCTTAGTATAAAAAGCAGTGAAGATAAATAGTAACTTAGTACGATTTTTCATTAGAAATAACCATGTCATCCTGGAATAGTTATCGACAAACAACGTAAAATATCGAAATCTTGTGTTAGACTCTACAAGGACAAGGATCCCAAACATCGGAATAGACCAACTTAAACGGAATATCTGCTCGTTTATTGACTCGAGACCTATAGGATACCATGTAATTTAACTAACTGATAAGGCTCACAAAAGAGGTCAAACATTGATTGAACCTCAGGATAAAGATGCTTTAGACTAGAAAATGTCATCCGACCAAAACAACAATGTAGATCCACAGCAGGGAAAAGCAAACGTAGGTGAGTTTATCTCCAGCACGTAGAGCCCTCCTGACGAGCGCCGATCCCTACCAATAATCTTCCTTGTCAACGAATCCTATAACAGAAGAATTATCATAAAACACTACAAGACGTCGATGAGTCTGAGTCAGAGCACTAGTGATAGATAACAAATTCATAATAAGAGCAAGGATATAGAGAACAATAGGCAAAGTCAAAGTGGAAGTAAGCGGTATTACCCCTATTGTCTTGACTGGGATATATGAGCCATGAGCAATCTGGACATCTGGATATGAGAAAGTAGGACAATACCCACGTAATACCTAGGGAACCATCAGAGGCCCAATGATCTCCTGTCAAGGAGCTCCAGCAGAATAAGCCGGGCGCATAGGTGGAGTCGAAGAGGGCGGAGCCATAGTAGAGTTCGTGAGACAATCATCAAGTGGAGCGGGAGAAGACTCAGCCCCGAGAAAGTCACATTGGCATACCGAGAAGCAGAAGGTCAGCCATGCAACTCGAAGCACCGCCGTGAGTATGACCAGTGACTTTGCAATATGAGCAAATAGGCCTACCATCAGAAGCATAGCTGAGAGTAGTAGAAGGACAAACATGAAGCTGATAACAAGTCTCAATAACGTAGTCAGAGCGCTGGCAATGAGTGTAAAACGGGTGATCTCCCCCTTGACCACAGTCACAACCGTGAGATTCACTAGAGGTAACAAGGGCGATGATCACTACTATCGTGCCTAGAGATGGAGGATAGGCGAATAATTCTGTTAGCCCTAGAAAAAGCCTCTGTCATGTAAGTTTCTTTACTAGACAAAATCTGAGAGTGGACATAATCATAAGATGGGGGTAAAACACTCAAAAAAAAGACATAATTGTAAGGGTGTCCACGGTTCGGATCGATTCAGATTTATAAGAATCCGAGGTCTAATCCGTTAGTCTAGGTTTTTTAAAATATTATCCGTGTCTGAACCAAAAGTCTCATGATTCGGTTACGATTTTAATTCCGGTTTACGGTTCAGTTTCGGTTAATCTACGAATTATTATGAAATACATAGAAAAAAATATAAAAGCATCTTAGAACTTATTCCGTAAGAACAATTGTAATGGACATCAAGACATTGAACTCCTCATATGTCTTCTTAAAAGAAGCAAAGAAATCACCAAGGGAGGACTCGCCAAACTGAGGATGGAAGGATGACCCGTATAGCCTCTCCATATTGTTCTTCCCGGAATACAAAAGAGCTAAATAATCTCATATCTGCTTCACGATATCACAATGTATTACAAGATCGGCGACAGAGGCATCAATGGAGTTGGAAAGGCGAGTATAGAGACGGGTGTCCGCTTGAGCCCAAGCCTTGGCCTTGACAGAATCCTTGACGGTGCTAAGACTCCGCTCAGTCAAATGAACCTCCAATTCCATGCTCGTGATACTAATCTTAATCTGTTTGCGCCACTGAAAGTAATTGGTCCACTCAACCGAATTTTAATGAGCTTGGTGGTGGCCGGAACAAATTCAGAACATACCTCCTTTGTTTCATCTACCATAACTCAAACAGAGAAGAAAACAATCAGATAATCACCAAGGACGAAACCAGGGAGAAATCACAATCAATAGAGAATCCCCCGAACACAGAAGACACGAGCCCTCACCCTAAAAAACAAAGAATCAATCGTGTCTCAAGCATGAACTTAGCAACAGAGAAACCAGATAGAAACCTGGTAAGCAAAGGACGGATCACAAGCGGGGAGGAAGGCATCATTAGTCCAAGAGGAGAAAGGACCGGCACGATGAACGAAGCATTTTGATACTAGCGGCGCATGGGCCATTCCCGGGGACATCGACGGCGAGTGGGAGCACGTGCGGTGGCAAAACGAAGAAAGGTAAGAAAGGAATGAAGATTTGGAGATGCTTCACTGTTGTATGAAGTCGAACCACGACGAATCATAGTAGCTTGCATGTCATAGGTAGACCTGATCATGGACGAGTTTGGGTCGGATTTGACCATAATTTCAACCTCATTTCAACAAAATGGACAGGTCGGGCCTAGACCCATGGATCTATATATGTTGCCCAAATCCATCCCATCACAATTTTCGGGTCAGTCCGGGTTCTCACGAACTTAACAAAACTATAAATTACTGCAAAAATAAATATGGTAGAGTTGGGCTTCGAGCTCAATAGGAGGCCGTTTGCTGGATTAAATAAATAAACATAAGAGATATGCAAAATAAAATCAACTCAAATAAATGCAACTATATATATATAGACACACACACACACACACACAATACAATTACACACATATAATTATAAATAAAATAATTATACATTATCGGGTCAAGTCGGGCAGTGCTGGGCCCAAAATACTTATGCTCATACTTGACCCATTTATATAATCGGGCTATAAATTCTGCTTAAACCTTAAAATTTTCGGGCTAGGCGGACTGATTTGGTTTTGATCACCTCTAGTTATAGGGCAGTTGCCATCACACGAAAGAGGAAAAGGCACGTCGTCATCGTGTGCGGTGGTCGCTAGGGGCCGAATGCATCTTCCCTTGGATCGCCAATCTCTAGGCTAGCCGATGGGGGTGGCGGTGTGCCTAGGTAATGGCCGGATTTGGCGCTGGTCGGATTCCCTGGGCGGCGGCTAGGGTTTCATCGGCGGCTAGAGTTTCTTCAGATTTGGCTTTGATACCATGTTATAAGAATTTAGGGGAAAGTTTTTGTCTCCAAATGAGGTTGAGGCTGAGACTGAGTAATATATTTGTAGTGTTGATAATGAGCTATTACATATTCACGCAAAACATGCTCAACACTCATGACAGCGTGGATGTTTGGTGGTTGAGATTCTCAGACTATGCAAAAAATCTTGTATTAAACAACTTAAAAAACCTTTTGCTACTTAAAAAAAAAAAACTTTTCCTCTGGTATCTACTTTCCCTTTTGTTTGTGTGGTGAAATTCCTTTTTTAACTACTCATAATATGAGTATTATAAAACAACTCAATTGAGTTGCTAGTTCCCTGTGGTGACTTTAGTAATGTGTTGGATCAAGAACCAGGTTATTCTTATGCATTGGCTTTTGGCACCTTCCATATCATAATCTTGACAGGTTGCATTTGGATTTTCAGTTAGTGATTCTTGAATTATATAACCACTTTTTGGTTTTTAGTGGAGTTGGTTTCTTAACATCGTAGCAGAGCCAAGCCAAGTTGACCGAGTGGTCTTGAGCTCAACTTGTTGTTTGTGTGGTTGAGCAGTAGTGTGACTTCTTTGGCTAGGGTCCCCTATTCTTAGTCCAAGATTCAAGCCTAGTGGGATTGAAGTATAATATCATTTTTTGGGCGTCACACCATAAGCTTGTTAATAGAGTTGGGATCCCTGACAGCGATAATAAGTTTCACATTTTTCAGGTGGGCTGGGGTCAGTGACGCCAAAGGAGACTATCCATTCAGCCACCACAAACTAACTGTCCAATTTTATGAAGTATCTGCAGCTCAGGACAGGAAGTTGGAAGGATTGGTTCATAAGGCAATTTTAGAGCTCTGGAGGCCAGATCCTAGTGAATTGGCGATCCTGCTTTCAAAGAATATCGACTCAATGTTACTTAAAGTTCCACCAAGTGCTTGTACTTTAACTGGTAGTAGTGACCCATGCTATGTTGAGGCATATCATTTGACGGACCCAACTGATGGCAGGGTCACTCTACATCTAAAGGTTGTAGAACTTCTTTATACTTGTTTCTGCATTTATTAGGGAAAGAACCCGCTTAGTGCTTGATTTTGATATTTTGTTTGATATTCCAATGAGACCTAACTGATAGGCTCATGCAGGTTTTAAATCTGACTGAACTTGAACTCAACCGAGTGGATATT
Source organism: Dionaea muscipula (assembly GCA_028571145.1). Lineage (NCBI taxonomy): Eukaryota > Viridiplantae > Streptophyta > Magnoliopsida > Caryophyllales > Droseraceae > Dionaea > Dionaea muscipula. Next base: position 16,255 of record JAOWBR010193106.1, read on the forward strand.
CGGGTTGGACTTACAGGTGCACTGTACTTTATGGATGGTTCTCCTCAAGCAGTGCGGCAGTTGCCCAATCTTGTTTCACAGGTTTTTTCTTTGATCATTAGTTTGTTATTTAGTGGCCTTGATTCAATTCCTTGTAATAGAGCTTGTTTCGTTCCGCCTCACTGCTGCATTCCTTGGAGCATAAACTCTGTGTACCAAAATCTTCTATTGAACCTAGGGAGCATTGATGTATGTGCCAATAAAATGCTGTCTATGGTTGGAGAAATGCTTGTTCTTCGGTACATAGGCTTAGAACATAAAATATTGGACATAAACTGGATTTTCTACTTTGATTTTGTTGGTTAGATTTCCTCTGGGCTTCTATTGATTGACATTGTAGAGAGATTGGTTTGAGTCTTTAGAGTCTTCTTTTCTACAATGCTTTGTAGTTGGTGTAGGTACTGCACAATCCGAAAGCGGAAGCCAAAATGACTCAACCTTTCACTAAAGAATACAAAGTAGGTCTTGACTAACTTGCAGGCTAGGGTTTCACCACTCATATTCTGCCATCCATATCTGGAAAAGCTATAGGTTGTAGAGGCTTCAGCTTCCTTGGCTAATAGACTAGATGTATTTTCTGTCCTTTCTTTTTTCTAGTTTAGATTTGATTTGCTGATGTTGAGAACTTGAGATTGATGTTGGATTCTTCTCCATCGAAATGGCAACTTTGCTGGCAAAGATACTTTTTCTTAATGTCACTTTCTTCTCATTGATATGTTATATTATACTGATGTGGTTATGATAAACTAGTCTTATTTTGCTCTTAATTGTGTAGCTTTGTAGAGCATTTCTTAGTTCTTATGTCACATCTTCCGCAGGATCCAGTACTTTCCAGCGTGACTGTGGGTATCTCCCATTTCGAGAGATGTTCGCTTTGGGTTCAAGTCCTGTACTATCCTTTCTATGGAACTGCTTATGTTGATAACGAAGGAGATTATGCAGAAGAAGATGCGCCAATCATGAGACAAAGGCAGAGTTCAAAGTTGGAACTCGGAGGACCTGTTATTTTAAGGTGTCAGCCATATAAGATTCCGTTGACAGAGCTGCTTCTGCCACACAAAATCTCTCCTGTTGAATATTTCCGTTTGTGGCCCAGTTTACCTGCCATAGTAGAGTACACTGGTACATACACTTACGAGGGAAGTGGATTCAAGGCTACTGCTGCCCAGCAGTCTGGATATTCTCCTTTTTTAAGTGGCCTGAAGTCCCTGGCCTCCAAGCCTTTCCATCAAGTTTGCTTTCACATAATTCGTACAGTTGCTGGATTTCAGGTATGGTTTACTTGTCACCTAATTCGTACACATTTCCTCTTTTCCTTGTAAAATATTATTTCCAGAATTCTTGCCCTTTTTTTGTTGCAAAATTTGGTTCTCCGCTAGAAGAAAGAATATATTGATTGAATTTGATCCATTGCTACACTAACCATAGGTTTTGAATTCCGCGATCCCTTGATCAATCGCCATACCTCAAACCTTCTTGTTCTAACATGATATTCTCATATTTTGGGAATTCGACGTGGTACCATGGAAACTTGTTCGGGAGATGTTATATAGGCATTAGTTGATTTTTATCCTTTGTTGCCTTTTTTAGTTTCATATTAAATCTCATTTAGTATATTCGAGAAATTTATAATCTTTCATTGAGCACCAAACCGTTCACAAGAATATCATCATAAACTAAACTAGAGCTCCTACACATAAGAACATACACTTATTTCATTCCTTCTGGATTTCGTAGATCATAATAGCATCCAGTAATTTCTATTTCTACCACTTCATTAACTCATGCTACCACATTCCAGTTTGTTTTTGTTCAATCAAGCTAATCAAATGGTTCGATCAGGCTGATCGAATAGTAGATTCCAGTTTGTGTTTGTTCAATCAAACTGATCAAATGGTTCGATCAGGTTCATCGAATAGTAGAACGCGGGTGGCGTGAGTTAATGAAGTGGTGCAAATAGAAATCTCCATCAATCCCAGTAGTATTTTAGTGATAGGTTATGTAGGACTTGGACGATACTATTGGGTCAAATATCTGGGGCACAAACTCTTATGGATGGCAACAGGGTTGATTTTATCTTTTGTTTACTTTCTATAATGGATTATGGATAGGGTTTTAGCACCATCATGCCTCCTATAGTAGATGGCAACAGAGTTGATCTAGCCGATTGAGGACGAGTAGTGCATTCCAATCCCCATTTTCAGCACTTACATATGTCCCTGCCCTGCTTTTGGCTTATCCTGATTGAACAACAATGTCCAACTCCCACTATTCTAATCTTGTTTTGGGGGGTTGGTTGGATTTGGATTAGCTTTCTTTGTCAGGATTTAATATCTTGTGTTGGAACAGCTTTGCTTTGCTGCCAAAACATGGCATGGAGGCTTCTTGGGCATGATGGTTTTTGGTGCAAGCGAAGTCAGCAGAAATGTGGACCTGGGAGACGAGACCACAACCATGATCTGCAAATTTGTCGTCCGTGCTTCTGATGCATCGATTACGAAAGAAGTTGAATCAGATTTACAGGGATGGTTGGATGACCTTACAGATGGGGGCGTCGAGTACATGGCCGAGGATGAAGTGAAGGCTTCTGCCGCTGAAAGGTTGAGAATCTCAATGGAGCGTATCGCCCTGTTGAAGGCAGCTAAACCACGTCCTGAATCGGATGAATCCGAGGAAGAAGGAGATGAGGAGGAACAGGTGGAAGATAATGAAATGGAAGATGAGGGGAAAAAGAAGAAGAAGAAGAAGAGAAAGGAAAAGAGGGACGGAGACGAGGAAGATGAGAAAACCAAGGGACCATCCACTTTGTCTAAGTTGACTGCAGAAGAGGCAGAGCATCGTGCTTTACAATCCGCCGTTCTACAAGAGTGGCATATGTTGTGTAAAGAAAGAGACACAAAAATTTATTAATTAGCTTCTTTCCCCATTTGTTGTGAACTGTTTTTTCCCTCTTGATTTTGTAATGTTCACAACCTGGGTTGAGGTTCATGGTTTTGCTTCTCTCCTGATGCAGCCATGCTCATGCATTTGGAGTAGGGTTTTTTTTTTTTCCTTCTTTTGTTGCTTCTTTTTCTGTTGAGCTGATTTTCTGGTGGGTATTTTGTGTGTCTAGTTAGTTGTATTCTGATTCGTTGTGTGTAACGGATTGCCATGCACGTCTTGGTATCGGCTAGAAGACTACTTGTTCGTTGAGGAATTGGGTATTAAAATGTTCTAGGAGGGATTGAGGAATTGAGTATTAAAATGTTCGTCAACTAATGAGTATGAGTTAGTGTTAATAATAGTAGGTCAAAGAATTGTTCTAGGTGGGATTTGATGAACTATGCGGAACTAATGAATTAAGCACAATTAATTCTACAAACCACATCTTTATTATAAGGAGGAGGTTTTATAAGAGAAAAACTAGTAATATTTTGTGTAAGAAACTACTTTATAATACTATTGAGATAACTTTACATTTAGAAATTAACGTTTGATTTTTTATTTAATTTAGGGATTGTGGTTTATTTATTTTTTAATTGAGGAATAAATGTTTGAATCCTTTATCAAATAAGGAAGTGTTCATTAATATAGAGATTGAACTTCATTTATTTTTTATTGAGGATAATCCCTTATTTAGTAAAAATTTAAACGTTTGTGCCTCAATTTAAAAAAAATAAATCACAGTCCCTAAATTTAAAAAGAGTATAAACGTTAATCCCTAAAAGTAAAGTTATCTCAATTAAAAATATCATTAGCATATAAATTTCCTACAACCTCAGTGGATGCTAAAAATTTCAAACGAAAAGACGAAACATGATCAAGACGAGAATATTATAAATAAAAACTAGAAAAATAAAGACTCAAACGAAAAGAATACAAATCAACACTAGTAGCAACAAGTGACACTTTTAATCCAAAACATAGTCCCCCTTCCTTTTTTTTTTTTTTTAATCAATAGAAAGAAACTTTATTAATATAATAGAGAATATAGTCTCCCTTCCTACTACGGTCTGTCCCAATCAACTTCTTAAACTGCAGATCCTGCACCTAACAAGAAGAAGAGGAAAAGATGACTAAAGCACCAGAATCACATACCTGACCAATTGTTGCAAGGTTTAACAAGAGTTTAATAATTGGATCAAATCCAACCCGCTTGGTTTTATCCTGAACCCATCCAAATGCAATTTGGCTTTCCACATTATAGGGAGTGAAAACTATCAAAAATAGCTATTTTTAGTGGTAAAACTCTTTTTTAACCACTTGTAAAAAAACTCTTTTTAATCATTTTATTAGTTGAAATATTATTTATATCATTTTTAAAAAAAACGTGCAATTTTGGGGGTTATGTCGTGCCTTATGATATGACCCGACATCAATATCGTGCCTTGTATTATGGTCTGACATCAATATTGTGTCTTGTTATAAAGCCCGGCATCCTATGTCGTAGGGCTACTCAAAAAATCCAGTAAACCATGAATCTGATCCGGTCTAATCCGTTTCGGACTGTAGGGCTACTCGTGGTTCGGACACGGATTATATTTTGTAATTTGCGGATTAATCCGATCCGATCCGTAAAAAAATAAAAAATAAATATAAATAATACTAATTATAAAACTAATAAAAATTAAGATTTTATTTCTTATTTTTCTTACAACTAAATTAACTAATTATAAGAAGAAAAAAATAGAAAAATACTGTATCGACCCATCTCTTTTCATTTTCATTTTGTTTCTGATCCTCAATAGTCGATTCTAGGGGTGAGCACGATTTGGGTCCGATCCAACTTTTGAAGAACCGGAACCGAACCGTTTGATTCTGAAATGGGTCGGTTTGGTTCGAGTTTTAAAATTTTTAAATAGGAACCGGATCGGAACCAGACCGTTTAAAACGGTCCGATTCTATGGATTCGCGGATTGGACCCGTTTGATACCAACTAAGTCCACGGTCCGATTCCATGGTCCAGTTCCACGGGTCGGTTTCAACAAATCTGAAATCACAAAGGCCAAAGCAGCAAAATACATGGTTCGGTTCGGTTCCGTGGATCAAAATAAAAAATACATAACGAATAAGGAAAACGGTTCGATTCTTGGACCCGCGGTTCCTGCAAATAAGAACCGACTCGAACTATCCTCAATGTCTGCGGTTCTAGGACTCGGACCGTTTGAAAATTTGGGAATGTGGAACCGGACCGGAACCGGACCGTTTGCCGCGGTCCAGGTCAAACTCGCGGTTCTTATAATTGTTTGCCCACCCCTAGTCGATTCTTCTCCTCATATGACCTATCTTTCTTTTCATTTGCAATTTTCATATTCTGTCTCTCCCGGTGGTCTCTCGATTCTCTCCATAGTCCCTCTTCTCAATAGTCCCAAAACTTTTTGTTCATATTTTATCCGATTCATTAGTTCTTAGAAATGAAAATATTTTTTTTAAATGTATTCATAATTCATGGACAATCTGTGTCCGATTCATGATCTGTGGATTAATTCCGTGTCCAAACCGTATACTAATGGATTGGATACATATTACATTTTTGAAAATCCATGACTAGCGGATCGGTCCTCAGATTCTTAGAAATCCGATCCAATCCGCGAACAACCCTACTAATATATTGTGTCGAGTAATATGATTCAACATCATATATCGTATCTTGTAATATGACCCGACATCATATATCCTGCCTTATAATTTTGATATGATCCATTAAATGTTACGCCAAATCTTTACAATTTCTAAAAGGATATTTTGGTCGAAAAACGATTTTTACTAACTAAAAAAATTTGGAATTGACTAGAAAAGAAACGAACTCGAGAGTGAAAACTAAAACCGATCTTTTCTAACAGTGGCCAAGCTAGAATCAAAAGAACATAGAAAATATCACGACAAACCTTTATATAGAGTTGAGAACTCACTTATCCTTCTTTGCCTCACTTGCACTAGATTACAACACCACCTCCACATTTGGAATGGACCACTAGATATATACTAGATAAAAAGCCAATAACTCTTTTCTTTCCAGACCCAACTAATCAATGCACCGGCTACTGACATTGGATGTATCAGCATGCAAAAAAGTTTTAGACAAAAAGAAGACAATCCGCGGAAGAAATCCTCATTCTGATTTCAAAACGTGCAATTTCTAACAAGGGGAATGGAATACTACATCCGAGAATACACAAAATACAGTATCGAGTAATACATTGATGTTTAATAATAACATCCCTTAGTTGGACTTCTGAGCGAGCCCCTCCGAGATGCAATCTTCTATCAACAACTCACTTTGTCAACCGAGGGTCCGAGAGGGTCTACGCAAGCTAAACCGAGTGAGTGTACACAAGCAACTCTTCTCTCAGGCAGATACAAGCCTACAACTTCATCAATGTGTATAGTCATATCCCCGTGTGACGAGGCAATAAAAAAAAAAATAAGGCCCCCATGTCGCAGTGGAATCCTAAGCTTCCTTCTTTTTGATATGGTAAGGATACTTTTGGTGTATTGAGATGCTACTGATCACAAGAGGAAGAGCCACGAGGCAATACAGCGAAGGTGGCTTCCCATCGAAAATAAACTGCAACAGAGCTGTCACAAGAAGTGCAGAAACAATGACAAACCCCTGCCATACAAAGAAAGAGATTATCAACACTCCAACTAAAACCATGGAATGGAGGTGATCTCCTCGTTCCCCTAAAAGCTAAATACTGCTAGCTAAATTCGGGCATTTCCTGAACCTTCGGACCCAACTTATGCTATGATAGCATTTGCTCTCAAAATTTCCTCACTCTCTCTCACAAGCAATTGTTCCACCATCATCTTTGAACAAAAGCAGAGAAATGATTAAGGAATGATCACACCAAATGCTATAACTTAAATCTTTATTTCAAATGCTTTTCCAATAAATTGAGGCTAATGCTAATTTGATATAGAGAAGTGATGATCTAGCATAAAAAGTGCAATCAAATACACATTCTACTTCTATGAATCAAAACTTGCCTTGCGAACACCTCCAGCATAACTTGTAACAAGCCCAACAAGAATTCCACCCATAGCATTGGCTATCACAGGGATCTGAGCATGAGAAATATAATACAGATCAGATTTGCTTTCAATTGTGAAATAGCAGCAGCGAATTGTGATAGAGATCATGATATTATAATCCTTATTTCAGAGAATACAAATTTTCGTGTACATGCCAGACTTTCCCGTCTATCAGTTCTTAAACTGACAATGCACATTTTCTATGAAGACTCATAAAAGAGAAAAACAGGTTTATTTTTTAAGTTTCAAGGTGTAGGCATGCCACCAAGCAGCTGCGAGGTAGAATCACTCAATTAAGTATATTAAAATCTCCTAGTTTTCCTGGAATACCTGACTTCAGCTGACTAGCATTAAGGTAGACTCAACCAGTAGTCCACTTTGATTTTATAAGCCTTCTCACTTTGAATGTCTTCTTCTCTGGATATTGATTGTCATAAAGTGAATATAGAACATTTTAAATTGTAGCTTGAAGCATGTCCTACGTTCATTCCATATATGTCCTAAACCTTGAGTATAGGTTATAAGAAAGTCCATAAATAAACATAAGCAACAAGTACCATCTATTACACACATGAGATGTTTGTTGATACACAAGCATGGAGACCTTTAGTTTATATTTTAGGTTTCATTTGCATGTAGATTTTGAATTGGAAAATAGTATGAAGTGTCATCAAGACTTAATACCTTCAGGGCTTTAAGAGTTGGAGATCCTGGGGACGATTCTATGCTGATATCTTTTGGAAGAACATGGGAGCAATTAATGGGATGTAAAGGACTTCTAACAGTAGCAAATTACTGTGACTATCTGCTAGTGTAATGTATCAAGAAAAGTGAAATTATGCCATGACTAACGTGATTCAGGTTTCAATCGTGTCGGCTTATATCATTACTCAGCAGTATTTCAAATATTGAGGGAAGGGGGAGAAACTTAATTAAAAAAAAAAAAAATCATTATAGGCCTGCAGCATCAGTGACGCCAAGCAGGCCAAGGACCCAGTTCCTTGGTTCTTTTACTTTTCTGCTTGCCTATGTAACAGAATGAAACCGTCTAGATCAGATGGATTTCACTCCCATAGTCTCCAGTTTGGGTTAACAAGCAGCTTTCAGTTGCAGAGACATACAGGTACTAGACCCCAAAGCAGAAGAGAATAGTACCCAAGTTAAAAGAGTCCACCCATAAAAGAATCCATGCTGTCTGATTGCTTTACCATCAGGGGATTTGTACGTACTAAATAACAAGACCAAGCTTCCAAAAACTGACATTTCTATGGTCATCAGGTAAGATGTATGTTTCTTTACCTAGTAGCAGACAACAAGAATGGTTAAACATGTCTGAATTTAAAAGAATGCCCTTAGCTTAAAAAATGAACTAATTAAGTACCTGAGACGCCCATTGGCACAGGGCAGAAGCTAGACCTGATAATACAGATGCAACCAAGACAGGTATGATTCCATAAAATAAAACCAGCTCAGTACTATTGCCAGTGGAACCTGTGCTACTACCTTCACCAATACTTAAAAGTACAGCAGCAACTATCAATAGGAAAAGAGCCCCAATTTGTTGAATCGACTGCTTCTGCCTAGACATTCAACAAGCAAACTATAAGTTGGTTCCATAGCAGTCCAAATTTTTTTTCAAGGTTAGGCAGCAGAAGTCAGAACTGGCAGAAACTATTATATTATGGAACTAAGAAGACATAATGGTTATTCTGAAATGCTAAAAGAAGTCGGCACCTAAAGTTCCTGAATTTGGAACTAGAATCCCGACTCCTATCTCATACTTTCACTGCTCATGCATGCATAAGAGAGAATTTTTCAATACTTTTTAGCAGGAACCTTCTTTTTACTAATAGATATTTTGTCCGACCTGAATGAAGTGAGAGGAGTGTACTATGGAAACCAATAACTACATGCATGCTCTGGTTACTCCATCATGGTTTCTGCGTAAAGGAATTGGCATATAAAACTTGAATGCAGGAGGAGAAATTCATTGTTCTAAATGGCGGTTTTTGGCGTCGCCATGGCGGTTTTTGACGCCGCCTAGGCGCTTGGCAGTGCCACGGCACCACGCCTAGACGTTTGGCACCACGTCTAGATGTTTGGCACCACGTCTAACCCTTTTGTTGACATTTCTTAGCTATTTGGCGGATTTTAACGGTGTATGGCAGATCATGGCGGCTTGGCGCTCCGTGGCGTTGAAGGATGGTGGCCCAAATTTTTTTAAAAAAAATTCAACCCAACGAAGACTTGAGAAAAAAAATCCAAAGACAGTAAGAATTTTAGAAAAGTTAACCCGAAATGAAAAGTCCAACCCTAAACCCAACTATTACCCAAATGAAAAAAATCAAAAAAACAATAAATGAGAAGTTGGAGTGCAAACCGCCAAGATGGGTGGAGCCGCCTAGGCGGTAGGCGCTTGGCGGCTGCTTGACGTCACGCCACAGCCAAACGCCATTTAGAACACTGGAAATGGTCAAAGAGCTTCAACTATATGATGAAAGCCTAACTAGTAGTAATACTAAGATTCATAGGAAGATAGATCATCTGCATAATCACAAGACTGAGGGCATCACCAAGAACCAAGAGCATCACCAAGAACCATGAAAAGTGGCTCTACAACATCCAAGGGAATAACTATAACGGAAGGTAAAAGAAACAAAAAGATCATGCAGAAGCACACCTCAATATAATATATGTAAAGAAAGCTGTGAAGAATAGTTTAGTCTGGTTTAGAATTGAGAATGTGAGGGAATCAAGATTCTTGTATGAGATTTGCAGCAAACTATTCTGCAGTGCATATATCGCAGATGGGAGTCCTGAAGCGGTCAATGCGCCAACCAAAGTCCACTCTTTGAATAATTTCTTCAGATTACCATCTCTTGCAAGCAGGATTAGAGCACATACCACCTGTGGAGGGATGGTAAAAAAGAAAGATAACATACATACTCCATTCGACATGGAATACTAGGGAGACATGACTATGCAAGAAGCAAGACTTGCCTTGGCCAATTCACATGCAATAACGGATGAAGTGACAATAACTTCACGTCTACAGAAGGTACAAGGAAGGTCAGACCACAGTTTAAAGCAAGTTCACATCAGCAATGCTGTTGATCGAATAGGAGTCATCCAAAGAAAAGGAATCGACGCCGATAACCCTATGTTTGTTTTCAATGTTGGAAAACTTTCAGCTCGAGGTGTTCATATTAGGAAAAGGTTCAATTTGCATTGAGACTTGGTTTCAACATGTGGCCAAGTAAACTACTTACTTTGCGGCTAAGCCAATTGACTAGAAAATTACACAAGGTGTCGGGAAAAGTACCCTCATTCATGAGTCAGCATGATGTCAATTGCTCTCACCAGCATGGTCAACAATAAAACCCGTCAACTCATATGACCGTGCACATTGCCACATACCTACTGATAGTAAATTATTGGAACATTGATTCCAGCTCCAAGTTTTCATGTGTAACCTTTCTATTAAGACAACAGGCACCAATGTTACTACTTATGGATTGAGAGGAAAAGAGGGGAGGGTAGGAAAAGCGAGGGGAAGGGAAGGGAGGGGACGAGAGAAAATTTAACCTTGTTTGTTTGGAAAAACACAAAAATTTAGGGTCCACCGGTAGAATATATGGATTTGGACTTGAAGGTTTGGGATTCAAACTTACATGGTAGAAAAAAATCCACCACCCCCTCCACAAAAGTAAAAAAAAAAACATCGGCAAGGTTAATGATCTAACAAATGTGTTTTATTTGGATAAATGTAAAATTGGTCGTGAAAAGATTTAAGTTTTCCCTTACCCTCTATTTCCCATCAATTTGAAAACTTGGTGAAGAGTTTAACCGTGTTTAGGTCAACTGCCACCGTATGGTTAAAGGTAAGCCATAATTGGCTTAACGAAAATGGAATATTCTCCTCTTGATTACAAATAAGACATCATGTGCTCCCACCTTAGGCTATTTCTAAGCCATTTTATTGGACTTTGGACCTCAGCTGGCTATGTATTCAACTTTCATTTTATTGGAGTCCAACGGCTATATTTTTGGGTATTGATGCCAAAGGTTAACAGAACTGAAAAAACAATCTACATAAACTCAACCTGAGTCACATGATTGAGTTCATATAGATAGTTTTTTTTTTTCAATTTTGTTAACAGTGGGCATCAATACCTAAAGATATATCCGTTGGACTTCAAAAATAAAATAAAGATGAATACATATGGCCGTAGGAGGTCCAAAGTCAAACAAATCGCTTAAAAAAAGCATATGGTGGGAGCACACGATGTCTTATTTGAAATGAAGAGGAGAATATTCCATTTGATAAGCCAATTATGTCTTACCTTTAACCATATGGTGGCAGTTGGCCTAATCCAAATGATCGAATTTGGCCTAAGGTGGCAGTTGGCCTTAGTAAATTTCCCCACCATTTTCCACATTACCATGTTTTTTTATCCTTCTCATTCCCCTCCCCTCCTCTGCACTCCCCACATTTGAACCTCAATCAAAACAAGGGGTTAAAAAGAAGGAATTGCAACCGAACAACATAAAAGATAAACAAATAACTATACAAGACACCACCTGATATTGCGGTTGATGAGAGAGATAGTCTGCTTGTTGAAATCAAGGAATGTGTTATTCTCAGGTTCATCTAAACTATACAATAGACCATCCTTTATTGACATGAAGGAAGATATCATGTCATACTCAAGATATATGCTATGCTAACGCTGCTATTTGCCACATAACTAACAGTACAGGACGACAAATAACCATGGAAGGCCGTCGATCGACGGCTGATTCCAGTTGAAATTGAACGGAGAAAAGAGGAAAGGGGAGGGGGGAGAAGATGGGGGAGTTTTTACCTGACGAAGCGCTTAGAGATCAAGGGTTGAGTACCATACTGAAGCGTTAGTAAAGCAGAATAGAACAGAACTCTACTGTTTCTGCCTTCTTCTTTCCTCGATCCTCCACCCTTGCCAGGTTTCGATGCCGCCATCGATGGCGACCTTGAGATTGTCCCTTCCCCTTTTGAATAGGTTTTGCTTGCTTTTGCCCCAACAGGCTAAAATGAAATATTTTAAACCCCTTACGTTCGAATTCATTAATGAAATTTCTTTTGTTTGGTTTAAATAAAAGAAAATAAAAAAAAATAAATTTTATTTTGTTTGGATATTTATATAATAAAGGAGGTAGATTTTGAATTCTGTATATAAATATAATAATATATATTATTGTATATAAGTATAAGTATTGTATATATACATAATATAATAATATATATACAATATACGGGAGGGAGAAGATGATCTGATAAGAAGGATAGGGATAGAGGTAATGATGGTGGGAGGATTGGGAGGATATTTTTAAAAACTTTAATAATTTAGTATTTTTTTTTTTTTTGTGTGGTATACGGATTATCACTAGTCTATAATATAAAAGAGGAAGTGATTTGAATCAAAGACAAATATTTAAGTGTTGTCAAATATAACTGTTCATCTTCTCTGTTTGTTTATCTTTCCAGCAATTCACTCTCTATAATACTTTATTATTTTATTTTTTTTATATTTTTTTGTGCAGTGGACGGGTTATACCTTAGTATATAAAATGGAAGGAAAGGAAAAGAAAGTTAAAAAATTGTATATCTATTATACCCTTGACACATAAAAAGCATCCAATTTATAGAATAATGAAAAAAACTAAACAAAAAAAACAAAACTCAATCACACACGAAAAAGTTATACCAAAAAGAGCAAAAATAGAGGTTAGTCTTTTCTCTCTAAACTATATCTATTATACAAAACAGCTCATATTTTAAAATGTCCTCTCTAAAATGTGTTAA